>PVHP010010289.1:0-47959 GCA_004024765.1 Zapus hudsonius | reverse complement strand
AAAATAAATTTTTGAAGGTTTTATTTATTTAATTGCAAGCAGAAAGAGAAATTGAAGAGAGAAAGACAGAGAGGAGAGAGGGAGAGGGAGAGGGAGAGGGAGGGGAGAGAGAGAGAGAGAGAGAGAGAGAGAGAGAGAGAGAGAGAGAGAGAGAGAGAGAGAGAGAGAGAACAAGAACAAGAGTGAGAGAGAATGGGCAAGCCAGGGCCTCCAGCCACTGCAAACAAACTCCAGATTCATGTGCCACTTTGCATCTGGCTTTACACAGGTACTGGGGCATCAAATTGATGTCATTAGGCTTTCTAGGCAAATGACTTAACTACTGAGGGATCTCTCCAGCCCTTGTTTATTCAAATTGTGAATCCATTTATGGATGATTCTATTAGGTGGGAATTTTCATCGTTTAGTCTGCTCTAAAAACCTTCACAGACACTCTCAGAAATGTGCTTTAAATATCTTTGAGGAATGTTCCCAACCAGGAAAGCTGACAAGAATGACTAACCATCAAAATAGTACACAAAAAACACTGACTAAAATGAATCATAAATTGGTCCATAAAAAAGTGTCTATATAGCCTGCACACCTTTAATCCCAGCACTTGGGCGGTTGAAGTAGGCGGATTGCTATGAGTTTGAGGCCAGCCTGGAGCTACAAAGTGAGTTCCCGGTCAGTCTGAGCTAGAGTGAGACCTTTTTTCAAAATAAACAAAAAAAAAATAGTGCTGGTGAGCTGGAGAGAATAGTTCAGCAGTTAAAGGTGCTTGCCTGCAAAGCCTGACAGCCTGGGTTCAATTTCCTAGTACCCACATAAAGCCAGATACACAAAGTGGCATATGTGTCTGGAGTTTGTTTTGAGTGGCAAGAAGCCCTGGCTTACTCAATCTCATTCTCTACTTGCTTATAAATAAAGAAATAAACAAATAAGATATTTTTAAGTGTTTTGAGACAGCATCTCATCATGTACCCCAGGCTGGCCTCCAACTCATGACACTCCTGCCCCAGCCTCCCACTTGCTCATATTATTGGCACATGAAATGAAACATTGTAATATTGAGAGAACTATCAATTTGATCTTTCCCCCACAATTCTTGCAAGATGCTGAATCTCTGGAATAAGAATTGTGTGACGGTCTTGTGATGGCGAGATACCCCAAGCGTGGCTTCAAGATGGAAACTGACCACAATGCATGATTCAAAAGTTGAAAGTGTGGCCCATCTAACCCTACCAAAAGACTGTAGGCTGATAGCAGAGATTCTCGCAAGAGATGAGCCACCACAGTCATACTGTAGAGGATCCATATGGAGCCCCACAGAAAATGACGGGATGAACAAGGGACCCACAGCCACAGCCATTCAATTAACACAGGATAATCCAGGGGGACAGAAACCAATAATTTTCAACACAAAGCCCCCTAAGTGCTCAACATTAAAGCAGCCTTAATACTCACCCACCACGACTCAGAGAACTGAGCGGAAGAGGGGGCAGAAAGATTGTGAGAGCGGTGGTGGGGGAGACTATCCAGAGGCATGGCACCCCTCAGTAACAACACACTTGGGCCAGGAGAACCTGGCTGAATACTAGGCTATCCATGGTCCCCTGTCACAAGGACTGATCCAGATGACCCATGGAGGAGGATTTCCAGCTGATTGGGGATGGGGAGGGGGGCATTGGGGAATTGGGGATAACAACTCATTGTTTGCCTACTAAATAATGTAACTAACTCATTATGGTCAATAAATATATATATATTAAAATTTTTAAAAAAGAAAGTTTCATATCTTCCCATCACCTCGACTTTTGGGAAGTAGAAAGGAACTAGAGATTGAATTAATCAGACATGCCAATAATGAATTGGTCATGCTTATGTAATGAAACCTTCATTAGCCTCCAAAACAAAGGGGAACCAAGAACTTCCAGGTTAGTTGTATCCAGCTTCCAAAGAAGTGCAAGCCTGAAGAAGACAGGGGAGTTTGAGTCATACCCCTCATCACCTTGACCTTGCTCTGTGCAGGTCTTTCTGATGGCTGCTAAATAAACAGTGTTAGTAGTGCCCTGGAATCTTGTTCTTGTCTCCCCTTGGTTCCACATTGTGGTATCCCCTTGTGATATGTGGAAGAGCTGCACAGAGAATAATGTAGAAGATTCCATTTATTACAGAGTACAGTGGGGCACCTTCTAGGGATGACAGCCGGCACTAGCCAAAGGGACCATTGCAGAAGAAAATTATCTCAGCATGCTAAGAGTGGACACTGGCCAGAGAGACTGTATTAACCTGCATTTTCAGCCAGGCCTGAAACTATCTTGAAGTCCCTAAAGCAGGTTTCCTGATGGGTATTTTTCCTGTTGAGGTGATTGACAGACCCATTTGGATAAAGGGATAATAGTATATTTTTGTATCTAGCCTCTGGCTACATAGTAATGTTATGAGTTTTTGGAAAGTTTATGATATGTTTCCTCCCACAACCATAAAAATCCAATTTTATTGACCAGAATAAATGTCCTGCAAAGTCAGTTCATGCCTTTCCAGGTTGTTGATTATGAGGGAAGAGTTCTTCCCCAAAGAACTTCAATGATCCTCCTATGATCTGACTAGTTACTTAAGTCAAGGGTTTTCCAAAGTCTGTCAGCTAAGGTTTGGTAAATTTTTAAATCTGAGGAAAGGATCATGAGAACCCTAGATTTATTTTGGGTTGATCTGAAGTATAGGAGGCCTGAGACTTTAATTGACATCTGAAGTGATGACTGTTGTAGGATTGAGACCCTTTCCTCTGGGGTTTGCATGGTTAATGTAAAACTTAATTGAATTATAAGATGCCCAGTTGATGTCTGAAAAGATGGAGAATTGCTTGGTATGGAAAAGATTCATGGAGTCACAAGTAATTTGAGGGCTAGAGAGATGGCAATTGCCTGCCAAGCAGAAGGACCAGAGTTTGATTCCCCAGTTCCCACATAAAGCTAGATGCACAAGGTGGTATATGTGTTTGGAATTAGTTTCCAGTGGCTGGAGGCCTTGGCCACTCTCTCTCTCTATCTCTCTCTCTATCTCTCTCTGCCCTTTTCTCTCTCTCTCAAATAAATAAACAAAACAAAATATACATAAAGAAGAAGTATTTTGAGAGAAAATAGTTCATTTTTTGTATCTTTTCTGACCACAAAAATATGATCAATAACATAAGACATATCTCCAAGTATGTACAAATTCAGCCCAAAATAAATCACAAAGAAAATCAGAAAGTAGTTTGAATAGAGAAAACAAGGGTATTTAAATCTTTGAGCAAAAGTAAGCTTTTTAAAGAAAGAGAAAGAGAATCAGTATGCCAGGGCCTCTTGAGACTGCAAATGAACTCCAGATTCATGTGCTACTTTGTGCATTTGGCTTTAGGTGAGTACTGGGGAATCGAACCCAGGCCACCAGGCTTTGCAAGCAAGAGCCTTTAACCATTGAGACTTCCCCCCAGTCATATCTTTAAAATCTCTTTATTCATTTATTTGAAAGCAGAGAGAGAGAGAGAGAGAGAGAGAGAGAGAGAGAGAGAGAGAGAGAGAGAGAGAGAGAATATACCAGAACCTCTGGCCACTGCAAGTGAACTCCAGATGCGTGCTCCACTAGGTGCATCTGGGTTTACGTGGGTACTGGGGAATTGAACCTGGGCTGTCAGCTATGCAAGCAAGCACATTTAGGTGCTGAACCATCTCTCCAGCCCCCTAGTCCTATTTTTGTTTTTGTAAGTTAGCTTGTATTTTATTATAGCAAGAAAAAGTTGAATAATACCATGAGTTTAGGAATATCTCTGGAAACAATTTATAAAAATCCAATTCAATCTTTGTATCAATAAAGAACAATTAAAAATTTCAACCATAAATACTCTAAAAAGGCATCCGAAATCATGTAATATTTAGCCATAAATTTAGCGGTGAGTTAAGCAAGCTGACAGGATAAAAGGTCAGGATATACATGCACATAAGTAAATCGTAGTTTACAATACTAGTGATGAACAACCATAGCAAATTTAGAACTACTATTGCATAATGTGAAACAGACATAAAGTTAGTAAAGTCTGCAGAAAAGTACACCATAAAAATCCAAAACACAGTGGAGGGAATTAAAGAAAACCTAAATCAAGAGAGAGAAGTACTACAGCCATGTTGCAGTCACCTTCGTGGTGTGTTGGTGGCACAAGTACCTGGCCAAAATCAGCTTGTGAGAGGAAAGTGTTTATTTTGGCTTACCTACTCAAGGAGAGGCTCCATGATGGCAGGAGAAAGGATGGCATGAGCAGAGGCTGGACATCACCTCTCCTATAGCAGATGGAACATGGCAGAATGAGAGCCAGCCTACCAGTGCTCTAAACCTGCCCCCCACAACATACCTCTCCAGCAAGGATTCACCTCCAAAATTGCCACCAGCTGGGGAACACGCATTCAAAACACGTGAGTTTTTGAGGGACACCCAATTCAAACCACCGGAAGCCATGAATGGAACATTCCACATATTCCTAATTTGACAATTGCTTCAAAATTGATCCTCAGTTTCAGTGCAAATGACAAAACCTCAGGAAGACTTTTTTGGAAGAAATGAGCAGGTTGGTTTTTAAATATATGAGGAACAGAAGAGGAGTTAAAAGCAGTTGACAATGTTGTCAGGCTCATACTATCTGATATCAATGAAGACTAAAGTGCAAATAGCATTGTATTGAGATTCAGATGCAAAAATGCATTGATAGAAGATTCAGAATTATGTGAATATGTATTAATGTTATCACTGCTGTGACCAAAAGCCTAACTGAACAACATGAAGGGAAATGATTTATTGTGGCTCATGATTTCAGAGGGTTCTTTCTGTGCGTTTCTGCACTCATGCCCATGGTGGCTGGTAGTATTATAGCAAAATGAGAGAGAGCTTACTGCCCATCCCCCATATTCATTGCTACATTCTGCAGACATTTGTTTGCCTCAGATGGCCAGTCATATAGCATAAGGTGAGAAACTACCAGAGCTTTTTTTTTTTAATTTATTGTCCATAATGAGTTACAACATTTAGTGGGCAAACAATGAGTTGTTCCCCAATTCCCCGCTGCCCTCCCCTCCCCCCTCCACTGGATAACCTCCTCCTCTGGATCAGTCCTTGTGACAGGGGACCATGGATAGCCTAGTATTCAGCCAGGTTCTCCTGGCCATGCCTCTGGATAATCTCCCCCATCACGGCTCTCACAATCTTTCCTCCCCCTCTTCCTCTCAGTTCCCTGAGTCGTGGTGGATGAGTATTAAGGCTGCTTTAAGGTTGTGAGCTTAGGGGTCTTTGTGTCGAAAATCGTTGGTTTCTGTCTCACTGGCTTATCCTGTGTTGATTTAATGGCTGTGGCTGTGGGCCCCTTGTTCATCCCGTCATTCTCTGCGGGGTTCCATATGGATCCTCCACGGTGTGACTGTGGTGGCTCCCCTCTTGCCAGAATCTCATATATCCACCTGACTACCAGAGCTTTGAAGTCCTGTGAGACAAAAGAAGGATTTGCTATAACTGTGATAAGGAATTTAAGTAAAGATGAGGCCCAGAGGATACCTGGGGAGGATTACCTGAACTTCCTGGAGCCCATTGTAAATGTGTGAGTTGCTAGGTGCTTGTAATTTACATGTCTAATGTCACGTACACATCTCTGTGCCCTACTATAAAATCTTGGTGGGGCCAAGACTTCTCTATGCTTGGACCACCTGGACCCAGGTGTAAAATTAAACTCCCATCTCCTCTTGCTGCAAAGGCTTTGTCTGTTTGTCACTGGGTATTTCTACAATAGTAGGAGAGTGTGGAGGAGAAAATTGTTCTCTTCATGGAAGATATAGAGATTAGATAGAGGGAAAGACGGAAGGGAAGGGAAACAGAGGGGAGGGGAGGAGTGGAAATGGGAGAGGCAGGAAGGAGAGGGATGTGGAGGGAAGGAAAGGAAGAGGGGAAGAGAGGAACAAAGAACAAAATATAGGCCCCAAGGACATGCCTCCAGAGACCTACTGCTTTCAGTAGGCCCCACCTCATAAAGTTTTCACAACGCCCAAAAATTGCATCACCAGTTGGAGCCAGAGCATGCAACACCTGATCCTGTGTATGTGTTGGGGGGGGAGAGTATATTTCATATTCAAATATTTATATGATGATGCTTAATCTTGACTTTCAACTTGACTGAATCCAGATCCCCTAGGAGACAAATATCTGGGGAGCTCTGTGAAGGGGCTTTGAGATTAGATGAACTGAGGTGGGAAACCCACCCTAATTCTGTTTGGCACCCTTCTGTGGGTTGGGGGGCTCAGACTGGATCAACAGGACAAGCCAAGCTGACCCACAGTACTCATTGCTCTCTACTTCCTGACTGGTTGGAATGTGACCAATTGCTTCCCGTTTCTGTCATGATGGACTGCATCCTCTCAAACTATAAACTGAAATAAATCATTCCTCCCTTAAGTTGCTTCTTGTCCATCATTTTGTCAAGGCAACCAGAAAAATAACTAATACACACACAAACACACAACTCTCTCTCTCTCAATGTCTTAAATATAAATATAACATTTATACATGACCCAAAAATTTCACTGCTTGGTATTAGTTTATAAAGAATGAAAACTATATGTCTACACAAAGATTTATTCATGAATGATCATAGTTGCTTTACTTACAGTAGTTAAAATTAGAAAGAAGTATCCAAATCTCAATATATGAATGGTCAAAAACTTTCCCACAGAATGGGAAACTTTTCCAAAACTTTATTTTTTCCATTTCAGACATGTATAGAATGTATTTTGATCTTATCCCCTTGTCTTCCACTCTGCTCCCTTTCCTTCCCATTAACACCCTTCTTCCACATTAATTCCCATTTTTTGATTTTTTAAAGCCTATTGAGTTAAATTAGGTGGAAGGTTATACTTACTGTGGAATGGGCAACTTAGAAGTTTACCAGTGGCTACACCACTGATGAGCTTGCCTCATCTCCCAGCGACTTTGGGAGGTCAGAGGCTCATCACATAGATACGGCTGATTGCTAACTTCTAGTTCCTCTTCTCTCCCTGGATCTCAAAGTTCTAGACTTATCACCACCCTTGGTTCTTTTTGTTTACCTTTACAGGCCACCAAGGATTTCCTCATTAGACCAAAGACATCCTGATCATAAAATTCCCAGAGATGTAGGAGATCTGTGTCAGGAACTCATGTTGAAGAGTGAATCTATGTTTTTCATTATATCATGACATAACAATGATGTGTTTTATAAAAACCACAAAAATATGCAGCAACAAAATGCCACAACACAGTAACAGAAGCTGTTTTATCTCCAGATGCATGCACCACGTTATGCATCTGGCTTTTTATGTGGGTACTGTGGGATTGAACTAGGGTTGTTAGGTTTTGCAAGCAAACATCTTAACCACTAGCCATTGCTTCAGCCCATCTATCTTGAATTATTTTAAAATGTTTTAAAAATATTTTTGTTTATGTAGCAGGGGAGCTGGGGATTATAACTTAGATAATACCCTGCAAATTCCAATGTACCTTAGAACTTAAGGAATAACTGAATTCTTGTCTGTAAAATTAAAGAATTAAAATTATAGACCACCAGAGGATAAGGTATAATGTATAAGGTATAGTGTAACTTCCCATTCTCTTTATTTGAATTTATTTTATTTACAGAGATTTCATGTGTGGAGAGAACACATGGGAGAGGGTTTAACAAAATCTATTCTGTTTAGTCAGACAAGCAAAAGAAGAAAAGACAACAGCGGGTTCCCATCATGAGAAATAAGGTTCATGTGGGAAGATCTTGAGCCCCCCTGACCCCAGCCATTAGGCCGGAGTGAGGGAAGGCCTTACCTTCATAAGGCATGGAAATTTAGAAGTCCTCCTCCTAGGATGCCATGTGGGAAGAAGAGGCTGGACTTTGTTTCAAGACTTCCACCAGGTAAGCCAGAGAGACAGCTGGTTGGTCCATACCTGACCAATCAGTTTTAGCACCTAGATTTGAACTCTAGCTAGAAACACCTGCCACTCAAGGGGAGGGAGTCTATGGAACTCGCCTGAAGGAGTTAACTGTCACAATTATTTATTTGCAAGCTGAGATATACAGACAGAAAGACAGATAGACAGACAGACAGAAAGACAGACAGACAGACAGACAGACACAAACACACACACACACACACACACACACACACACACACACACACACACACACACAGGGTCAGGGGAGAATGGCACCCGATAGCCTCCTGCAAATGAACTCCAGACATGTGCCACTTTGTGTATCTGGCTTTACATGAGTACTGGGGAATCAAACCTGGCCATCAGGTTCTGTAAGCAAACACCTTTAACACTGAGCCAATCTTTCAGCCCTGAAATAAATTAATTATCACATCTAATTGTTCTTAGAGCATTTTATTTTGCCCTTGTTTATTTGTTTCCTGATCATATGAAAGATTTTCACTTTATATATTCATTTTTACATGTGTATTTTATGTGTGTGTGGGTGTATGCATGTGGGTTTGTGTGCACATGTGAGTGAATGTGTGTATGGAGGTCACAGAGAGAGAGAGAATGGGTATGCCAGGGCCTCCTGGCACTGCACATATACCATCTTGGGCATCTGGATTTACCTGGGTTTTGGAAAATCAAATTTGCATCTTTCTGCTTTGCAGGCAAATGCATTAACCGCTAAGGCATCTCTCCAGCTTCCACCTTATATTTTGAGATATGGTCTCTCACTACTACGTGGAGTTCATCAGTTTAGCTAGATTAGCTAGCCAGAAAGACCAGTGATCCTCCTATCTCCACCTTCCCAGTGTTTGGATTATAGGCAATTGAGGAAGCAGTTGATTGAAACACGGGCGATTGGGATCCAAACTCAGGTCCTCATGCTTGCCCAGCAAGCAGTTTAAGGGCCCACCCAGCCCTCTCATTTCAGATAATTCAATCATATGAAGCCTTCAGAGCTTTATCAGGGCTCATTTTATTTTGCTGACTTTTACTTTTGCATTGCTGACAATTGAACCCAAAGCCTCACACACGCTAAGCAAACACTCCAGTACTGAGCTAACAGCAAGCTATCATTTATGTATTGATGGGGACTTTTGTTCTAAGAGATTGGCTGTCTTTTAGACATTTGTGGTGTTTGCTGATTTCTGCTCCATAAATGCTTCCATGGTAGCTGTGGTAGTTTGAATGAATGTCTCCCAATAGATTCAGGAGTTTAGTTAAAGCTTGTAACTTGAAAGAGGAGTCACTGTGGGAGATCCCTAAGGTGTTTCTGGGGATGGATCTGGAATTTCACCTATAGGTATACAAAGAGCAGTCAGAGCTCTTCTTGGAGTTCCTGTGGTTTGGCTGCCTGAGTGAGTGTGCTTGGTTTTGGAGGTGCCTGGTGGTGGTTTCTCTCTCACAGTGTGGATCTGCAAGCATCAATAAATCCTTTCTTCATCACATAAGTTGTACTTGGTTTGGTGGTTCATCCCAGCACCATGAGCCAAATTACAACAGTAGCCAATTTAAATCTACCAGTTTGACATCGCTGAATGTGAAGTTGTAAAGAGGTGTGGACTACTACTGTCTCCTATAAGCACCTCTGCACAGTCAGTACCAGCCCACCTCTACCTTTCCATAATGGGAACCCTACTAGACTGGGATTGAGAGTCCATCCCTTACAGGGAGTTTGCCTTGTGTGTGTTGAGTACCTGGAACTATTCCCAAGGTCAGGCTACTTTGCATTAATTTTTTAGTTTTCTTTGCATTCACATAATTTTGATTAGAATTTTAAATCCATTTGTGGAAGGCTTCTTTTTGTTGCTGTTGGTATATTTTTTATTTTTAAACGTGTCAAATAATACACGTACTTATGGGGTGCATTGTGGTGTTTTGATGTAGGTATATACATCATGGGAGGTTGGTCTCTGTAAACATTCCCACAGGAGATCCCCTTTTTGTTTTTTCCTTCATTCAAGGTCAAAAATAGTTCTTCAGTTCTACTCTTGCACAGGATTAATATTTTTCTAACTGCTCTCTCCTACAGGGAACAACCCTGTTGGCTCTTGGCTTTAATTGGCATCTTCATTTCAATTCCTTATTCTGTAAAGGCAGGATTTCTCTCAGCCATTGAAACTGAAGACTCTTGTTTTTTGGTGGTCAGCCAATGCCCTTGGGGCAGGTGCCAGCTTTAGTGCCTGTTTACTAGTCTAGATTCATTCTGAGACCCTTCACTTCTGAAAACTTTCTTATCCTCTTGTGAGCTTAGCTATGCATTCAAAATAATTTTGGAAGAAATGATTATTCAGTATTTTAAAGAGTGTTGTAATGTTGAGACTTTCAGGGCATGTAAACTGAAATATTGCTGGATAAAGAATTTCCATTTTAAATACTTACAACTCTACTTTTTCTGGTAATCAGCCTCTCCATAGCAAATACTCAGGTCTCAGGTTTATCCACAGTCAGCTTATCATTCTCATGATGTGTGGCTTAAACATTTGGACAGGGCTGGGCTGGGTGGTTGTTCTGCTCTATGTCATATCACCTGAGTATTTTTTAGCTGTAGGCTGACTTGGTTTGGAGGGCCTGAGAGGTGTTCACTCATTTGTCTTGTGCCTAGATGGGAAGTCTGGGCAGAGCTTTTTGTTCTCTGTGTGTAGTCTCAGCATCTATCAGACATGTTATAGTTTAGGGCTCCAAGAATGAATATGCCAACAGACAGGAAATGGGAGCTACTGATTTCTCTGTCTTGGTCCATTGTCACTTCTGTGATGCTCTGTTAATTAAAACAGTTCATGAGCAAAAATTCAAGAGGACACAGTAGTTTAGAGATCATTCAGGACTACCTTTTCTCTTGAAAAGATGAAACTAGGGCCCCAACTAAGAAAATAACTTTTCCTCATCACAGAGTGACTGGTGCCATGTTTTTGGATCCAGTGGGCCCTGGTTCTGTTTCTGAAAAAAATTACCAACTGGATAGGTTCTGAAAATCACTGCTATAGCTGTTGGTAGGAAATACAGAAGATGAGAAAGAACATGTTACCCAGACATTATGACAACAGACAAATATGCGGTGGAGTTACAAAGCAGTTTGTCTAAAAAAACATGATATTTTGAAGTGCACAAAGCAATTAGGTGAACAGACATTCGTGTTACCCCTGTTTGCCAGGGACTAAGGCACTGGTGAGGCTAGGGCAAGCTCAGCACAGTTCATGGCCATGTAGGGCTCGGGACCAAAGAGGAAGAGTTCTTAATCAGAAACCTGCCAATATGGAGTAATGTCAGTGATTAGTTATCCAGAGCAAGCAAAGCTCTATTTCTGAAAAAGCTGAAGTATCAGGATATTTTTCAAGGTGAAAACTTGATGCAAGGACCAAGGTTGTGGTCTCATTCTTCTTACAATGTACAGATATTAGGAACAAAGAATGAACTCATCATAGGAACTGGATAGATGAGTGAAAGGATAAAGATGCCAAGTGCTAGAGTTAGTGGCCAAAGGGATGGTGTGATGTTTAATCTCTATTATCAAGTCCACTGGGTGTGGAATCACCTAGCAGAGAAAGAAATCTCTGAGCACATATGAGAGTGGGTTTCTAGATTAGGTTATGTGAGGTGGTGAATGATACCATTCCATAGGCAACATTCCAGGGTCCTAGACTGAATAAGAAAAAGAAAGAGGGTGGAACACCAGCACTCATCACTCTCTGCTTCCTGACAGAATCAAATGTGAGCAGTTGCCTCCCACAGTTATGACTACCCTACCATGATGAATTCAGTTTTTAAAAATGTTTTTATTGGCTTAAAATTACATATATTAACACAATATGCTCAGTATCATAGGTTCTTAGATAAAGCCATTGAATCCATGATGACATTCCCTCTTATGCATTAGTTATTCTCCCCCCCCCATGACTCTTACATTCTTTCCACCCCCTCTTCCGCAAATTTCCCTAAGTCATAGTGGGTGAGTTTATATTTTGCGTAGTTATTAGGTTTTTAAGAGTCTGTAGATTTGTTTTTGGACAATTTTGGACACCCTTGGTGCCTCTTTCTATCCTCCTTCCCTAGGCTATCTGCCTTGCTGTGGGAATAGCTCTTTTGCTGGGCATCTAACTTCCTTAGAGGTTGCATTAGGGCTCTAAATTGTTAGTTTAAGGTGAATGGTCTCCTGCTTGGGTGTCCCCCGTCAAGTGGTGTCCCTTTGGTGGAGTTCAGTTGTCCCTGGTTCATGTTGCTTTCTGAAAAATACAAATAGAGTCTCAGTGGAGAGTGAGATCATTATTGGTCAATTGAAACAAATATTGCTAGGTTGGTGAACATTTGGAGGGTGTAGCCTTTCTGAGGACCTATGGTTAGTGAGGACTTTCCCGCATAGATGGGGTTCTTGGTCCCCATTCAGGGTGGCCCTGGGTCCCCTTACTAGTCAGGGGTTCCCTGCCTATGAGTGGATCTCATAGCCAATTAGCCAGCTGTTGATTACCCACCTAGGTTGGGTGCCACTATTGCACAGATGGGCACTTCTTGATTTGCTTGTCTGTGCCATATAGCAGTGTGCTCTGTACTCAGGCATTAGTCGGTCTAACTTGAAGATGCCTCCTGCCCACTCAGAATATCGTTGGTCTGGTTCCCCTGGCAGCTCATGCAACACCTTTGGGCATCACCCAGGCTGCTCATCTTGGAGCTGATTTTGTTTCTGGATTCAGCAGGGTCTCTCATTGTTGTGTGATATCATTCTATATAATCTTCAGCAATAGGGTCTTATATTTTGCCTAAGGTGGGTATGTAAGGGCTGTGAAACCTAAACTAACAATAATCTGACTCCATAGAATCCTATCTTCTGTACAACAAGTTCTGGAGGTAGACAGGGTCCCAAATGGGGGGGGTTGGAAGCCTACCAATGGTACAAAGAATGCTGACCGTTGGCTCCCCAACCCAGTAAGTAGTTTCCTCCCACAATGAGCTGATCAGAGTGACCCACATGGCCCCTAAAAAAGTGAGTTCAGTTTTTGAACTGTAACTCAGAGTAAACTCTTCTTGCCTTAAGTTGCTTTTGTCAGTTGTTTTGTTATATCAAGGAAAGTAAGTTATACAGGGCCTTCATTGTAAGATGTTTTTCCCAGGCACACTGAAATGAAGGGAAAGAGAACTTAACAACTAGCTTGTTCTTGGAAAGCTAGAAGAAGACCAGATGAAAGAAACCCATGGGTACTAATGAGCAACAATAATGGGAGGGCAAATTGTACAGAAAACAGAATTGAGATGATTCAGCTAGCTGCTTTCTAAATTTAATAGCTATAGTAACATAAAGAGTGAAATTGCCCTTTGCATTTCAGAAGGTAAATGGTTGGAAGCTCACACAGGCACTAAGCCAATATGAAGCACTGAGTGTTACAGACTGAATTGTCTCCTCTAAACCCACATGTTGAAGCTCTGGTGTGACTATGGTGAAACCAGGATTTTAGGAGACATTCAGCAGTAAAAGAAATTGTATAATGGGGCCCATTGTGCCAGGGATGTTGCAGAAGAAAAGGAAGATGCTCTCTCTGCACAGACACAGGGGGGAAAAGCCATGTGAGCACACAGTGAGGAGAAGGCAATCCACAAGTCAGGAGACCTACACCTGCCAACACCTTCATCATGGACTTCTACATAGGCACATAGGGCTCCTCTTGAAAATCTGCCATAGAACTGTTTTGGCTAATAGACTATTATAGAAGGACAGCGGTCCAACTTCCAGATCAACAGATTGGCAACTCTCACTTCCTGTCTCAGAAATAACAAGTGATGGTGAGGCTATGATGACACTGGAACCTTCATCTATTGTTGGTGCCAATGAAAAAAGTGGTGCAATGTCTATGGAAAACAGTGAATCTGACATGTGAAGTCATATAGAAAAACCTTGCTAAGGGAAAATGAACGAATCACAAAAACAAATATTGTATGATTTACTTATATCCTTAGAGTAGATAAATCCATAAAGACGGAAAGTAGAATGGACTATGTCTGCATGTCCCTTCTGGAGCCTAGTGGAGCCATACCACTGATGAGGATGCTGGGAACTACTGGGGAGACCCAAGGTCCTCAAGGTGCAGAGAAGAAGTGACAGTTGAGTGCTCTACACTGGTAGAGACATCTCTATCACATCTGCCAAGGCTCAGGTACACTGTGAAGGAAAGAACACTAGTCTGCTCTCACTGATAGCCAGGAAATCTTAGAGATGCTGCCAAGTATTAAGAAGACTCAAAACTCATCAAAGTACTGAGAATACGAGGCTGCTGAGATATCAGTGCTAAAGGGGACATTTCTATCATGGTCTCCAAAGTTTAGGGGACATCACAGAAGAGGGGATAGAAAGAATGTAATAGAGGGTACAGAAGAGTAATTTAGGACACTGCCCTCTGGACAAGAAGTAATCACTACATTCATAACTTCATAAGCAGCGGTCAGCTGTCATTACCACCAGAAGCCCATCAATATTTTGACATGGATAATAGAAGAGGGATAAAAGAAAGTGACATCAAAACAGAAGAAACACTAGTTGACAAGAAGAGGGTGTTTCCTGGTAGAGGACAGAAGATGATAATGGGAGACATAGGATAAATGACAGTATGTTTATTTATGAATATTCTCAATTAAAAAAAAGTATAACAGCGGTTACCAGAGATGAGAGTTTGGGGGGGGGTTGTTTAATGACTGCAGAGTTTCGGTTTTGCAAGATAAAACTGTTTCTGGAGATCAATGGTGAGGGTGGTCTTACAATGACATGAACTTCATGACAGTTATCTGGACACTTAAAATGTTGAAGATGGCCAGGCATGGTGGCACACCCCTTTAATCCCAGCATTTGGGAGGCAGAGGTAGAGGATTGCTGTGAGTTTGAGGCCACCTGAGATTACATAGTGAATTCCAGATTAGTTAGGGCTAGATTGAGACCCTACCTCAGGAAAAAAATGTTGATGATGATAAATTGCATGCTATATAAATTTTATTATGATAAAAATTTAATGGGGATTAACCCACATGAAAGAAATACTTAGTACAGCTGGAAGACTGCAGGAGCTTCTAATTTAAAGCCGTATTTCCTAATAATCTCAATTACCAATGTGGGGCTAAACTGTAATGAATATAGTCAGAACTATGATCTTAGCAGTCATGAATAAATTCAACACTTTGATTTTGACAATTTTTTTGGCTATTACTCAAGTAGGAAAATAGTTACAATCATTACCCACTGAGGTTCAATTTTCCATTTTTATTTGAATTTATATGCAGTATACTTATGTAACAATTGAAAGAGTGATTTATTAAATTTGTAAAGGAAAGTATATCTTATAGAACAAAGAAGAGCTTACTATGCAGAAAAGGGACCAAAATGAATTTTAAACTTTAAGAGCAAGGAAGGAATTTGTAGTGTTAACAAAAATGTATTGAATATGTGAAAGTGTGAAGATTTTGTGGTGGTTTGAATTAGATGTCTCCGATGAACTCATGTGTTTTGAGTGCTTGGTCCTCAGCTGATGGCGATTTGGGAGGTAGAGACTTGATGAAGGAGTCATGCTGCTCTGGGGGTGGGCTTAGGGGTGATATAGCTAGCTGCCCCTTGCCAAAGTTCTACTTGCTCCCCTGTTACTATTTTCCATCTGCTAAGACAGAGGTGATGCCCAGCCTCGGCTTATGGCATGTTTTCCCTACCTTCATGGAGCTCTTGAAACTATACTCTTGAGACTATAAGCCAAAACATTTTCCCCCCATCAGCTTCTTTGGGTCCAGTGCTTTGTCCCAGGAACAAGAAGGTAACTGCAATAATTTCTATATCTGGAAATTAAAACTATGGAAGAAATAGTTATTTAGTCAACTTGTCATTATATATAAATATATTTGCTCATGTTCATTTACATTTATATCTTCTACTTGTATAGATTCCGTATGGTTTCTCTCTCTCTTTTTAAGTAAAGCAAAGGAGATCTATTGAGAAAACAATGAGGATAGTCAGAGCAGATATGGTCTCATATATGCACTATTTATAGAAAAGTTGGTGGTGAAATAAAGCTGTACTTGAGAAGTTTGGAGACTGAGCTGAATGGAGAGCCTCTCTTCCTTTTCACAGCAATCTCCAGGAAGGGGGAAGTGGTTAAAGGCTTCCACCTACACAATTTCCCAGTACAGCTGTTCAAATGCCAAAGCCCTTGATGTGACTGTGGTGGAAAATAGCCACACACAATCTCCATTGGATCAGAATGTGCAGAATAGATGCATTAACTTCAGGGGAGCTGAGAAAGCCTAGGATCCCTTAACTTGACTGAAAATGATTATTAGAATGCATTCTGAAAACAAAAGAAACATACTAAACATTTGAACTTTGGTAGCTTTTGAAACTTTTTTAGTTCTGATTAAATTTTAAATTGCTATTATAGAACTATATCCCCGTGTTGTTGGTAAAACAAACATGTAATTCATTTATCTCATCACACGTTATGATTTGGAGTGAAAGAACAAACAAGATGTAATTCTAGAATTAATAGTTTAATTAGAAATGAACAACATTAGAAGTGAACGGGAAATTCTAACATGAATTTATAGCATTCCGTGGGGTTGGGCTTGACATCTTGGGGTGTGGGGAGGAATTTCATTTTCAGCCCTGTACATTGGCATGGCCCAGGAGCAAGGCTATTCTGTGACAAACTCTGGTGGCTGATTCCACATGTGGGCTAGAGGTCAGTGTGATGCTGGAGCGTCTAGGACCAGGGAATAAGTAAGCTTTCTGAGATGAATGGTGCTCTGTCACAAGACCACAGGAACCAACTGAAGGTGTGCTTGAGGTATTCTGAGCACCTAAAGGAGAACAATGGCTGTGGTCCATGGCACACTGGAATCTGAAAACCCATTTGTCCATAGTGATGTACAGAGGAGAAAAGCTGCCCTAAGTACTGTTTTGTTAATCATGTGTTATTGACTAATTTATTATATCCTTAAAGTGTATATAGTGATTCTATTTCCTTGGTTCTTTCCTTCCTTATGGAACTCTCATTTGATTATCCTGTTTTCCGGGTCTCCTTGGATTTGGATATGTTGAAGTACGTTGAGAAAAAGGTTAAAGATCCAAGAGTGAAATTGCAGTGTGTTAGAGTATAGGGGAATGCCCCCCCCCCCCCGCATGGGATACAACACTGTAAAATTCAGACTTCAACCACAGGTCCCAAGTTCTCCTAAAACATAGTTTCTTGTCTATTTCTTTAATAACATTTAAGCTAGTGTTAATGAATTAACAGAGAAATTGCTTGTCTGTTCCTCCTTCAGCTTTGTTTTATGTTAATTTCATATTGCCTGTATTGCAATTCACACTTTTTGTTTTGTTTTTGTTCATTTGTTTTTGAGCTAGGGTCTTGCGGGCTGACCTGGAACTCACTCTGCAGTTCCAAGCTGACCTTGAACTCACAGGAATCATCCCAAGTACTGGGATTAAAGGTGTGTGTGTGTGTGTGTGTGTGTGTGTGTGTGTAGTTACCTTCTCATTTCTGGCACAAAATACCTGCTGAAATGCAAGTTAAGGGAGGATGGGTTTATTTCAGTTTACATGTCCAGTTTATTGTTGGAACTTGAGAAAGCTGGTCACATTCAGACCACAGTGAGGAAGCAGACGGTGATAAGTGTCTGTTCTTGGCCAGCTGTCTCCTTTATATACAGTCCACGATTCCCAGGATCATGGAATGGTGCTACCCACAACTAAAGTGTCTTCCCATCTCAATTAACCTAACCAAGATAACCCCTCATAGTATGCACAGAGGCAAATCCAGTCTAGGTTATTCCTCACTGGTGAGTCTGGGTCCTGACAATTTGTCAGTCAATCAATATAAGCGATCACAACATACATAAAGTAATATACATTTTTGGTAATAGGGGGTTGGGTTTGTGGCTATGTGGTTGGGGTGCTTGCTTGCAAAGCCTGCTGCCCTGGGTACGATTCCCAAGTATCCATGTCAAGCCAGATGCACATGTGTCTGGAGATCATTTGCATTGGCAAGGGACCCTGGAGTGTCCCCCACCCCACTCTCTCTTGTAATCTCTCTCTGTTTTCCAATAAATAATAAATATTTAAAAATAAGGAAACATTGATAATATAAATGAACACTTACACAAATGTAATTCAACTAGCGTTTGTATATTAACTCCATCATCCCTCAGTATGCATTGGGGATGCATCGCCCTATTGTTACCTAGGTAACTGAGTTGGGAGCCTGATTTCTATAAGGCCCCTAAACAATGCAGGGTGTCTAGTATTCATGCACAGGCTCTGGATGTACCCGGATAAGCATCTCCTGCCCTCAGTGTCTGTCCTAGACCACCCATTCCACTAAGCAGCACACTTGGAGAAAATGAAAAACACCAACTGTGAGAACTAACTGCTTTGATTTTCTCAAATCACATTATCTTGTGTGCTCCATTTTTACTTCTAGCACTTATGAAGCAGGGAATTCAGCACAGTCAAGGACGCGTTGGGTATGAAGTGGTACCTCACTCAGGAACTATAACCACATAAGAGTATTCCCTTGGGGTGACGCCTACCCTCCTTGTTTACATCTGCTCTTTGGATAGGCTGACACTTTCCAAATGATGTTAGTAGCTTCAGGAATTGTTTCCTTCTGGGGACTTGAGGATGCCAACAAAGTTTATCATGGGACACTCTGTACAAAGTTTTCTATATCATGGGACACCCTGGACTTGTTTATGAAATCTTAAATATTAGATATGAACCTTAATTTTTTTTCTGCCCTCAGGGTTCTGGCAATGCAGAGAGGAGAAACTCTGACAGTAAAGAAAGCAAGTTCTCAGTGAGTGAGGGTATAAGTGGCTGAGATCTTCAATGAACAGGACAAGCTTGGAAGCAATCATTCTGTGCTTTGGGGACTCAGGACTCTGGAATCTTCAGAAACATTCAAGGTTCCCTTTCATATTCTGGCTGCTTCTCTCCAAAATAGGAAATATGTTAATGTCATGTACAAATTCTTGTTACCATGATCATTCTCATTCCTGCATTTACATGGGCTAGCAGGTCAGTACATTCCAAATGGAGGCTGGTTCTATGTCAAGGAGTTTTGGACTAAAGCAACTGTGCTTTTAGCTTAGATGGAATGCATCCCATGGAATTCCCTCGGCCACTGGTTGAACCACACCTAGGAACACTCCCGTGTGGGTACATTCTTCTTGTAATGAAATCAGAGACTTTGGCCTCTATGGCATAACTATATCAAAATGAGCACACATCACGTGGGTTCCTTTACTTTGCTTTGGTTTTGCAGTATTGGGATCTAAACCTGAGCCTTATGTATACTAGGCAAGTGCTCTACCACTGAGCCACATGCCTAACTCACAGTGGTTCCTTTAAGTCGCCTGGAAAGAAATTTTTAGTTTTACTGCTCTGAGACAGGACTGTTGCCAGCTTTCATACTGTCGAGTCCTTTGTCTCATGATTATGAAAAATAAGGTACATGGATGAGAAGGAGTGGATAAAGCAAAGGAGATTTATTGAGAAAAAGGTGAAAAGCCTCAGATGTCTGGCCAAGCATGCTTAGGATTTCAGCTGGCATCCAAAGAAGAGAAAGAAAGGAGACAAGGAAAGGATTTTGCCTTTTAAGGTAGAAGTCAGAAAAGCAACAGCAATGAGGGGCTGTAGGAATTGTAACCAGGGAGGTACCTCTGGGAAGTACAGTCCATTATTTCATTAAGGGGATAACCATTCCTTCTACCACTTTAGCCTGTCATTAGGTGAGGGGTGATCTCTTGACCAGGTGGGTGACAGACAGGTTCCATTGGATTCACTCATTGTTGTCATGACCTTGTCATAACTATATGTTACTTTGGGATCATATGTATTCAATGTTACTCTTCTTTTTGCCCCTCTCCCCACTCCTTGTCACCCATTTCCCCATCTCTTAACCCTTTCTAATCCTAGTGAATGTTTTCATATCTCTTGTGTTCCATTATGCTCACTCCTTAAGGCCACTCCACCCCTTTTTCCTGCCTCATCTTCCTGGTCTCCAGAGGCACTCCAAGTTGTACTCACAGATCTGGAAGTTCAAAGCTAGGATCTGCACACAAGAGACACCAGGCAGTGTTGGTCTTTTTGAGCCTAGGTTACCTCACTCAATATTATCTTTTCTACTACCATCTATTTTTTCTGCAAATGTCATAATTTATTTTGTCTTTACAGATGACTAAAATGGATTAAGTCTTAAGGGAGGAAACTCTAGCTCTTATAACCCCACCCTCCTCCTCCCTGGGAAATGGGAAGTGGGTCTCTTCTTTGATGACCTTCAAGCCTGCTGAAGACTCAAGGACAGGACCAGACTCAAATGTGAAGAAAACAATCACCATGGGGCATATGGCACTGGCTAAGGGGACAAGTGAAACGATTTGGTAAATTTTGTGTCTGTTATAGAAAGGTCTGCCTTCCCTTCCCCCCTTTTTTTTTCAAATGTGGTCACTAACCTAAGATCTCTTGGAGAATTGATGAACAATTACAACTTTGCAAAGGCAGTTTTATCACCTGGTGAATGTGCAAGTAGAATTTGGAAGATTTGTTTCTTCAGGGGTGCATCTGCTATGAATTTACCATATGCAATCCATAGAAATGCTTGACACATATATCAAAAGTGAAAAGCAAGACCTTGGGGCTGGGAAGAGGGCTCAGAAGTTAAAGGTGCTCGCTTGCAAAAGCTTGCCAGCCCAGGTTCAATTCCCCAGCCACCCATGTAAGCCAAACACAAAAAGTGATGCAATTATCTGGTGTTTGCAGTGGCAAGAAGCTCTGGCAGTCCCCACCCCAGCCCTCATACATGCCATATGCAGATAAGTAAAAATTTTAAAAATCTCAATTGTTAAAGAAATCCTTAATTTCATATATCTCTGCACATAGACTGTAATCCTTTAGAAATCCTAAATATATGCCATATATATGATTTTAAAACAGTGAAATGGTTTGGTTAAGAAATGTGTGTCCCAGGCTCAGGTGTTGAATGCTTGGATCTCTGCTGATATCACTATTTTGGGAGACGGTGGTAACTTTATGAGGTGAATTTTAGGTAGAGAAAGTGGGTCAGTGGTGATAGGCCTTTGAAGGTTTAAAAATCTCAATTGTATCTCTAATCCCAGGTCCATCTTCCATGAAAAGAACAGTCTAGAATCAACAGAGCCAAGGACTTTGGAGTGAATTCTCTGAAACCATGAACTGAAATATATCTTTTTACCCCTTATGTTGCTTATGTCAGCTCTTTTCCTTAGTAACACAAAGTATGACTAATGGAAGCAGCCTTTGCCAAAACATTTTAAGGCACAAATGTGGTGTGAGTGTGCTCCACTCCCCCCCCCCCCCCCCCCCGTTCATGTGTTGGAAACTTAATTTACTTAGTAGCAAAATTTGAGGGTAGTATCTTTGGGAGGTAAGTAAGATTAGATGAAACTGTGAAGGTGGAGCCCCATGATGGCTTTAGTGGCTTTTAAGAAGAGTAAGAGAGACCTGAGTATACATGATTATTTGTTCAGGTCATGTGATACCTTTCATGATATTAGGATACTACTTGAATGCCTTCACAGGAGCCAATCAGATATCAGCATGGGGCTCTTTGACTTCTGAAAATCTAGGCTGTGGCCTACTAAATAAATCTCTATTTTCTGTAAATAACCCAGACTATGGTGTTAGTTTAGAGCAATATCAAGTGACCACAATAATCTTCTTTCCTTTTCCTGTTGAACATCAAGGTATTTCATCTTCTCTGGTTGATAAGAAGCTCTTACTTTTTATGAAGACCGCAAGATGTTCTTGAGGGGGTTTTACAGTTATTCAGATCAAAATGAAACCATTAATTTTAATATGTCAAGCTACTGACATGTGCTTGATATAGGAATTTTGGGGTATCCTAGAGAGTGATAGAAGCTTTCACAGCTCTTGGGTGGGCAATAACTCAGGAGCTAGGGTGCTTGACACTCATGGTCACAAAAGCCTCCAGGGTCCTGTCTCCAGGGCCCTGTCTTATGAATTCAAAGAATGACCTCCATGGACTATAAAGGGTTAAGGCTAAAAAGGTTTTACTATAAAGACTTTTGACCTTAAGAAGAAGAAAAATAGAGAGGTCTGATTATACATAGAATTTATTATAGAGGTTATAGCTAGAACAATGAACTATTGAAATGGTTCCTATAAGTATAATCTCAGAAATAGAACTTGAGAGGGAAGGAACGCAGAGCTCTTGCCAAAAGGAGGCAAGAAATAGTTTTGGAAAGTGGAAAGGTCCCTCTAGAGAGAGCATGATTAGGGTCTTTTCTGGGCAAGGTAAAGGTTCTGATATTTATGGGAAAGGGGAAAATCTTTCCAGGAATCCCCAGGAAAGGGAATTATTCTAGGAAAGGAGAACTCCTTTATAGAAAACTCCATCTAAGGAGGGACTTAAGTTTGAGGAAAAAGAGCTCTAGGAAGGTACATAAGAAAGAGGGGTGGGGGGAAACAGATTCATAGGATCCAAGGATATTACCTTCAGCCACTTTATATGAGACTGAAGCGCTACCTACTGCGCTAACGAGGCACCCTTTCAGCCACTTTAAAAAAATCTTTATTATCGATAATTAAATACAGCGTATGAGCAAATCTTATGACAGTACTTCCATTTCCCTCCACCCTGTCCCCACTGGGGGCCATTCTCTGTGGGCATACTGGATCAGTCCATGGGGTAAGGGATCATGATTAGCTCATGAGGTAGCCTGGTTCCCCTCACCCCCACCATTTTGTGTGTTGTTGCTGAGGGGGACAATGCCTTTGGATATTCTCTCCCACCATGGCTCTTACAATCTTTTTGCCCCCTCTTTCACTCAGTTCTCTGAGACATAGTGTGTGAGTTTTAAGTCTGTTTTATTGTTGAGATCTTAAGTGTCTCTGGACTTCTGCTTTGGGTTGTGTTGTATATCATTGGTATCTGTCTACTGGAGCTATCCTGGGTTATCTGACTTGCTGTGGTGATAGGTCTCTTGTTTCTCTCATCACTTTCTCATGGGTTTCATTTGGGGCCAACGTGATAGGCCCTGGGTGGTTCATCTCTTGCCGGGATGTCTGCCACCATCCTGTATCTTGTTGGTGGAGTTTGGTTGACCTTGGCTCTCTCACTGCCTTCTGAAAAATACAAACAGAATCTCCATTAGAGTGTGAGATCAGTATAGGTTAAAGACAACATTGCTAATTTGGCAATATTCTACTGGGTGTAGTCTCTCTGTAGTTCTCTCTTAGTGGGAATTTCCCCTTGGAAACCAAGATTTTGGTCGCCATATGATTTTGCCCTGGATCCCAATTCCAGTTAAGGGTTCTTTGTAACTGAGTGGATCTCTTGGCCAATTTGAAAGCTGTTGGTTACCTCCCTAAGTTTGTTGTCACTATTCCACAAGTGATCACTTCTTGATGGTTGATCTCTCCCATAGAGTAGTGCGTCCAGCATTCTTGTTATTTCAGTTTGAAATCTTTATCAGTGGTCGCTGATTTCTCTACATATCATTGACCAATTTCCCCTGGCAGCTCATGTAGTGCCTACCAGCACTACACATGCTAACACCTGGGAACTGGTTGCCATTCTGGGTTTCGTAGGGTCTCTTGATATTGTGTGATGATTTTCTGTAGTTTGTTCAGCAATAGTATCATACCATTGGCCTGGAGTGGGTATTCAAAAGCTTAGACAGGGCCTGTTAACCCTGAACTGTGTCATGCTGGTCTTGTTTTGGAGGGAATTTCTTCTTTTTCTATCAATGCAACTCTTTTTATTAAAAAAAATTAAATCAGTAAACAAAATAATGAGATTTGTTATGACAGTTTCATATATATATATCATCATACTCTGCTCATAGTTGCTCACACCCTTTACCAGAGTAATGTTGACAGTGATAAGTCTTATTTCTACACAGTTGTTGCAAATACTTTTATTTGTAATTCTTCTAAAATACATTTGTGTTTGTCTGTGAATCTGTTTTGCTATGAAATATTAATAACTTTAAATTGGGGAGACAATTTTGAATTAAAACATTAAAGAAAACAGCTATTATCCTATCATAAAGAAAAGGAAATTTAACCAGTCTCTAGAATGAAGTGTATTTCAGATGTCAGCTGGATTTTCTTACCCTTGTGAATAGTAAAAAAATTCATCTTAAATTTTCCTTTGAGTATATGTGAAAGATCTCAATACCTTCTATATTTCTTTGAATGCTCAGAGAACTGATTCTATCACAGCTGCTGCTTCTTTGGATTCTGTGTTTTCCCTATTTTTTCCAATGGTTATGCCTTGATGCTTCCAAACATCAACAACAGTAACAGCAATTGCTTTATGCAAAAGGTATAGAAGGCAAAACTGAAGAATGTGACTAGTATGTGTAGGACGGTAGAGAAATGGGAGGAAACAAAGGAATTACTTTGTTGGGAGTGCATTAGATATCAAACTTGAACTAAGCAAGTCCTTTGGCCTCCCTGCCTTCCCTCCTTCTCTTCCTTAGATTAGAATCTTTTGTCTTCCTAAACTCCTTTTTTCCCCTTATTTTTCTACCCTCATTATACTTCTTTCCCACTTTTTCTCTCATGTAATCAAAAATTTCTCCTCATTGACAGTACCTTCATACTCAACTCAAGGTTTGAGCTTGGTCTAATACATTTTTAGTTTTTATCTTATCAGAAGGTGTTTCTCTGAAAACAGTTGATCTAAAGTGTTCTGAAACAAACTGCTAGGATGACTGTTCCATCTTCTCTTCAATGTGGAGTGATATCCCCAAAAATGTGATTGCTGGGAGTTCTGTGTTTAATGATTTCCACACTGCCTATGCCATCTTACATTCTCGTCAACAGCTCCTATGTATCATCCCATCCCTAAGAGGTGATATGATCCCATCCTTATGAGGTGATATGATCCCATCCATAAGAGGTGATATCATCCCATCCACATGAGGTGATATCATTCTATCCTTATGAGGTGATATCATCCCATCCATATGAGGTGATATCATCCCATCCTTGTGAAGTGATATCATCCCAGCCATATGAGGTGATATCATCCCATCCTTATGAGGATGTTTTCAATGTATATACCTGTCAACTAGAGGATAAAAATTAAGACATAATTGTAAATTTTTTAACTATGAAGATTAGTCCAGGTTCCCAATAAAGTTTATAATACCTAAGTAAGTTTGAAATTTATAAAAAAATAATTTTAGTAGGAATATTGCCACATACTGAAGAGGACATAAGCATATTAAAAATACCTGTGCATATTATTTGAGGTACAGTAAAGACTATTTATGTAAAATCCAAACTGAACTGATCACTTTATTTGCTAAATATGACAAGGCTATATATAGAGGGCCAGACAATGTTATCCACACTACAGGGGACAAACTGGCTTACCCATTGCCACTGGGACATCCAGATCTGCCACATCTCTAGCAATAGCTTTGTCCTTCAGTTTCTTTTATTCTTGGGCTAGGATGTTCTTGGCTTTGTAATGGAGGTACCACCCAAAAGACATGGTATCACCCAAGAAGACATCCATATCATAAATGCTGGAGGCTTGGGGACAGTGGGAGACATATGTGAGTTCCAGAACATTCTCATCGTTTCCTGTGAGCCTTACAGATTCTAGGTTATACTTCATGTCTATCTTTCTTCCAGGCTGTTAGTCTAGCTGGCTACAGAATAGCAGCTTCACTGTGACCTAGTTAGTTATCACATCTGTATATGATCAAATATCTGCAATAAATTATACGTATATATACACTCACAACGAGTGCACAGGTACAAACATACCCTTTTCTCCTCCCATTAATTCTACATCAGAGAGAAAATATAGAAGGTATAAGCTGGCTTGCGGTTACAACCATTTTTTATATGAGGACATGATCTCAAGGATATTAAATAATTTATGCAAGGTTACACAAGTAACAAGTGGCAGAAAGAAGCAATATTTGATCCTTCCCTGTCTACTGTTATAAGGTATGGTCAGAATAATCTGTTTTAAGAGAATGCAATACAGGAATTATACCTGTGCAGAATATTAATTGATTGATGAGTGTCACATTGAAAACAAGCAAGGTAATTAATCTAATTCAGTATTACCCATTAGGTCTCGTTAATGCTATATTTAGTAAGTGAGCATCTAATTTCTTTTAAGAGACATAGATAAATTGGAGGAATTTTTAGAAGACCAATGGACCAAAGAGGGATTTAGGAAGAGGAGATGCTAATGAGATGATGCAGGCAATGAAATATTCAGGAGAATGTAGGAGTTCCAGTTAGAGTATAATAATTGTGAAGAGGAAAAAATTTAAGCCCAGTTTAATAAACAAAGCATTTTAAGAATAGAGAAACCTATTATCTGCCATTCTGAAAAGGTAAATACAACTCCCAAACTATCTGTGAAATACAGGTAACCTTCAAATGTATTAGAACATAGAGATGGTCACTTGAAGAGCCTCCCTTCCCACTTCCTGGGGACCAAGGCCAGAAAGAAAAACAAGGCCAGCCCATTAATGCCAGGGAAACTCAAAGCCATTTTGGTCATTGCCTTAGGTCCTATCTAAGAGCAGGCAGGAATCAGAACAGTCCTTCCTTAGGGACCTTGAAGGACAAGAGGCCTTTTTGATCACCTCTGATTCAATCCTTGTTAACGTTTGATCATCTCTGAAATTAGGATGCATTCTTTTTCAAGTCTTGTTTTTCTTTTTTGCTGACATAAAAAATAATGGTGCATATTATAATCACTGGTGTTTTATCCTTTGTAAGATATAGTAAATTTCTGATCTTGGACAGTTTACTAATCACTCTGTGCCTCAGTTTCCTTATGTCTAAAATGGAACACATTAGTGCCTTTCATAAAAAAGTCTGTTTCAAGGACTAAATGAGCAAACTCTGAGATGAGGGTGTTGCAGAACAGATCAGATCAGAATGTGGTGACTTAAATAAAAAAAAAACTATTCATAGATTCAGAAATGCACACCTCCTGCATGAATCTCTGATTAGCCGCCGGTCAGTGAGGAGGCCGTACTCTGGGAAGGGCTTTTTCCCTTGTCCAGAGAAATTAATACAGCAGCAGTTTTATGTTTCTCTAGTTTTGTCTTCTGTAAGATAGACTTGTACCCATGGCAATGGCAGAGTTCTGAGAGCAAAGCAAGCTGAGCTGGCATATCGCTATGCTCCTTGCATTCTATTGGCCACATAATTCCTTAAGATCGGCCCAGATTGAAAAGGATAGACTCTCTCTCATAATAGCAGGTGCTGCCAAAGCATGTATATGGGGTTGGAGTTTGGAGCGATTTGTATAACCAATGTACCACACACAATGCTGGGCAAACAGGGGGTGCCCAGTGAATCTCATTAGTCGGTACCATTGTTATTAATAGAAGACTTTGGAAATTGTCAAGGAATAAACTTGTGTTATTCCAACTTGGTTGAAAGTAAGAGCAATGAAGCATGGGCTTCCTTTGGGATGAGGTGGAGGCATGCAGCACTCAGCAGCACTCAGTCTTGGAGTGTAAGAGAGAAAAGGACATTCAAATCCAACTCCTCTCACTTTCTCCCTTTATGACAGAAAAATGAGTTAAAGGGAGGTGAAATGACTCACAGTCATCTAGCAAAAGACCTCAGATGCTCAGTTCCCTTGGCAATGCTCTGTGTGTCACATGCGAGGCACATGCATTGGTGGCCAGAGGACAACCCTCAGGTGCTGTTCTTAAGGCACTGTTGACTATGTGTCTTGAGAGAGAGGGTCTCTGACTGGCCTGGAACTTGACAGGGAGGCTAAATTGGTTGCCCAGAGTCCCAAGGATCTGCATCTCTGTTTCCACAGTGTTGGGATTACTGGTACATGCTATCACACCTACTTATCTCCTTCCCCACAATGTTCCTTTTATCTTAAAATTCTGTTTATTTTCCAAGAATGGCTGGAAGGGGCAAAAAATCAGTGTTTATTTTAGATAAATAGTACAATAAAACCTCAGATGAATTCAACATAATAAAGTAGGCTCTTAACTACACAATCATAAATGTATATTTGTTCACTGTGCCACTTTGTGTTGGAATTTATGAGTTCTTTCAATGATGTCTAAAAACTAGAGTATCAAAAATAGTTCTCTATTTTCATAACAGCTCTCTACATTCTTTTTCACATATGTGAACCACGAATAGATTTATTGGACTTTAGTAGCAGTGGGCAGCACATGGAATTCAGATATAATTTTACGGAGTAGGCAGTGGTAAATACTGTTAGTTTAGAACTGGAGACAATGAGAATGAGCCACTTAGTATTTAAATAATTAGGGAAGCTGATATTCTATTTCAAAGGGCAAGGAATATCTATCATCTATCTATCTATCTATCTATCTATCTATCTATCTATCTATCTATCTATCATCTATCTGTCTGTGCTTTTAAAAAACTTATTTATTGTTAATAATTAGATACAATGCATGAGCAAGTCTTGTGACGATACCCCATTTCCCTCCTCCCTGCCCCCAACCCACTGAGGGCCCTCCTCAGTGGGACTGCTGGAATGGTCCATGGGATACAGGTTTATGAATTGTACAAGCAGTAGCCAGTTTGTGTGTATGTGTTGTTGTTGTTGTTAAGGGGGACAGTGTCTCTGGATATTCTCCCCAAGGCTCTTATGATCTTTCTGTCCTCTCTTCCACAAAGTTCCCTGAGTCATGGTGGGTGAGTTTTAAGTCTGCTTTACTGTTGAGATCTTAAGAGACTCTAGATTTCTGCTTTGGACTCTGTTGGGCATCCTCAGTGTCTGTCTCCATTGTCCTTTCATGGGTTATCTGACTTGCAGTGGAGGTAGGTCTCTTGTTTATCTCGCCACTTCCTCAAAGGTTTTGTTTGGGCCCTAGATGATGATTTAGGAGTGGTTTATCTCCTGCCTGGGTGTCAGCCATCATCTCAGGTCCTCAGGTTGGTGGACTTGGGTTGTCCATGGTTCTCACTGCCTTCTGAAAAATACAAACAGAATCTCCAATGGAGAGAGAGAGAGAGATCAGTATAGGCTAAATGAGACAAAAAATGTTAATTTGGTAAGATTCTCTGCAGACCTCTGGTTAATGGGGGTTTCTTTTTGGAGTCCAGGATCTCGGTCAATATAAGAAATTTGCTCCACGTCCAAAGTTGCCATCAGCTGGAGACCAAGCATTCAGAACACATAAGTTTATGAAGGACTTCTGATATCAACCACCACAACCACTCCTGGATTTCATAAACTCAATGTAAAATGTTTTCAGCCCAACATTAAAAGTCTTCATACCAATCCAAACAATGTTCAAAAGTCCAAAGTCCAGGGTCTCATGGAGACTCAAGATAGTCTCTTAACTGTAAGCCTATAAAATTAAAACATAAGTTAAATACACATAATAGCACAGTGTAAACATCCACACTTGCAAAAGATAGTCAGGAAAGAAGGAACCATTGCTAGATCTAAAACCAATAGTGCAAATATCAGATCTTGCAGTTTTGTGTCCCTCTGGGACCCACAAAGAAGTCTCTGGGGTTCCAATACCATTCCCCCAGGCTGGGATGCTCCATCTTGAGCTAGCAGATCTTCTTAGCAGCTTTCCCATCGTCTTGGGTTGGTATCTCCAAAATCCTAACATCTACACTTCAACCTGTAGGTCATCCTTATGTCTCCAAAATCCATGCCTTACATCACTCAGTTGCCATGTCTAAAAAAAAACATTACAAATCCAATGACACTGTCTTTCTTATGTTTATGATATGAACAGAGTATCTTTTGGGCTAACCAGTTTGTAAATCAAAGGTGGAAGAAATCTGATATAGAGGAGTAGGAGCACTTCTGCAGTGTTTTGCTCCCCTACTTTCAAAAGTAGGCCCCCTATTTTCTGCTGTTGCAATGCTGAACAGCTGGCCCAACCTCAGGGAAGGTGTGGTACTTTGAATGTGATAGTGTTAATGTATGGCCCCATAGACTCAAGTGTTTTATTCACATTAGACTTGGAAATTAGGTCTCCAGCCATCTGGCTGGAGGAGGTGTCACTGGGGGTGGTTCCTGGAGTCCAGCCTTTCAGTGTGGAGAGAGCACTTTGAGCTCTGGCTGTTCATGCTGTCGTGTGGTTTTTCTTTGCTTGGGTCTATGAAAGGGAGCCAATTTCTTCCACCACTGATGGAACTTCCCTGGATCTGCAAGTTTGAAATACACCCATTCCTCCCATCAACTGTGTCTGGTTGCATGTTCATCCAGCAACATGAATCCCTAAAACAATTGTAGCGCAAGTAGGCTGGTGTCTCCTGACCAACTTTTATTTCCTTCTGTGCCATATCCATCTGCTCACACCAGTCCATTTTTTCTATACTCAACCCTCCTTAAGTTCTCAGGACACAGCAGAGAGCACATAGCCTCTCACCCAAACTTCTAGCCCTGTTTGAATGAAGCTCTTTTTCCCTTTGTAAGTCAAGCCTCACAGTCTGTAGTTCATTTTGCATTTTGATCCTTCAACTTTGAACACAATGGTTCATGAAGCTCCACTTCAGCATTACAAGAGATTTCTTAGTCCAAGATTTCAAGTCCTTCCCACACATCAGTTCCACAAGGTCAAAGCCGCACATTCAGTGTGGTGGTTTGAATCAGATGTCCCCCAAAGACTCTTTTTCTTTCTTTTATTTTTTTTTTGTTTGGTTTGGGTTTTTGAGGTAGGGTCTCCCTCTAGCCCAGGCTGACAGGGAATTTACTATGTAGTCTCAGGGTGGCCTTGAACTCATTGTGATTCTCCTACTTCTGCCACCCAAGTGCTGGGACTAAAGGCATGTGCCATCACGCTTTATCCCCAGCCCATGGCAATTTGGGAGGAGCCTTGATGGAGGGGGTCTGTAGTTGGGCACAGGCTTAGGGGTTGTTATATCCAGCTCCCTCTTGCCAGAGTTCAGCTCACACTCTTGCTGCTGAGTTGATGTCCAGCTAATGCCATGTTTTACCCGGTATCATGAAGCTTCCCTTTGAGACTGTAAACTAAAATAAAAAGTTTTCCTCCCAACAGCCCCTTTTGGTTGGGTTCTTTATCCCAGTAATGAGAGAGTAACTGCACCAGAAAATTAGCAGAGGAGTGGGGCCACGGCTGCTCAAAACCTGACTGCATGGCTTTGGGCCTTATGGGACTGATTTGTGGATGAATGTGGGAAGAATGGAAACCTTGGCCTCAGAGAAGCTTTGCAGTGCTGTAAGCAGAGTTTGATGGACCGTTCTGTTCAGAGTTGAGTGATCCAAATGCAGAAAGAACTAAGGACTGAGCAGGCTTGACTTATGAGGAGAAGAAAGAGCTTTGTCCAGATTGGGCTAGAGGCAGTTTGTGTGAGATGTTGTGCTTTCTGCCTATGTCTTGAGACTTGCTATGTAGCTGATAATGATCTTGAACTTCTGACCCTCCTGCCTCTACCTCTGGAGCTCTGGGCTTACAGCATGCACAACCACAGCAGTGCTGGGTTTCGTGCATGCACTCTACTCACTGAGCTAACTCCCATTTCCACTTGGACATAGTTTTAATTAGTATATGACATTTAACACACAGTATCTAACACAGAGGATATTAATAAAACAAGAGACCTTATGTGAAGTTTTTGAACAATACATGGTTTTGGTATTTGACCCTGGTAATTTTTGTCTTAGAAATAGTACAGATGAAACCAAGCCTCTTAAGATGAAGAAAACAGGCAAAATTCCATCATTGGAGCTCAACTCAAGCCAGGGGCCTCGAGCCAAGAGGAGCGAGCACTGACCAGACATGACAGAGATGCTCACTTGAACAAAGGAAAAAGCAGGTTTTTAAATTTTTTAAAAATATTTTATTTATTTATGAGAGAGAGAGAGAGAGAGAGAGAGAGAGAGAGAGAGAGAGGCAGAGAGGCAGACAGAGAGAAGGAATGGGTACACCAGGGCCTCTAGCCACTGCAAACTCCAGATTACATGCACCACCTTGTGCATCTGGCTTTATGTGGGTCCTGGGGAACTTGGGTCCTTCTGCTTTGCATGCAAATGCTTTAACTGCTAAGCCATCTCTCCAGCCCAAGAACAGGTTTTTATTGATTTTCCTAGGGGGAGGGTAAGCTTGGTAATTGTCCATTAGTCATAGACACGGTTTCCAATGATGTTTTTCTCCTTGTGTGCAGACATCCTGGCCCTGTATTGGATGGTCACCTCTGCTCAGGCGCTACTGAGATACAGTTGGCATCACCATCTTGCAGAAATGCACTGGCCTCATGGTTTGGGGCTGAGGTCTGTGATCGAGTGGGAACACTATTGGCGCTTGAGCTGCTGAGAAAGCACACGGGACAGGGTAGAAGAAGTGCATACTAGCTCCAGTGAGCTCAAACAGGCAGAGTGCACCCTGGGAAGTAGCCTTGGATGAACCATTTAAAAATGATCAGTCTATAGGCAGAGCTGAGCAGAGCACAACTCAAAAGGGGCAGAGAAGATGTGAGCTTTTTCTTTCCCCATTTTATCCACCACCAGATAGCTGTAGGTCAGGTAAATGTGTTAGTGTCCAGAGACAAGCAGTGTTGAAGTTTTTGTAATGGAACCCAATCAATTGTTTATCACATGTCATAGGTGTTATTTCAAGTGAAGCTAGTGAGATAGAAATATAGTGTTTCACGGTGTGGACTCCAAAATTATTGACTTTTAAGTCAGCTAAGAACGAATGCTGTGAGTTTGTGCTGCTAGAGCATCTGATAACTGAAGTGATTCCAAGGTTTACCAAAGGCATCTTTGAGGCAAAGATTTTCCTTGAAAGCAGTTCCCTCCCCCTTTGTCATCTGTGTGGCTGTCTAAAACCCTACTAAGACTAGCTTGGTCTCATCATTAGGGATTCCTAGTCTGTAAACAGTCTAACCTAACATGATGTTATTCTGACAAGCTGTTAAATACATGTTTTGAACACAGAATGGATTAAGAGCCTGGTTTTTCTTTGCCTTTTGTCTCCTTGTAGAGGACCTTACCTGTCTCAGTTTGATACAGGGCATGGACTTGTTAGTTATCTTGTATGGATTTAGATTGTGAAAGTGCTGTTTGCTAGCTGGAAAAACAAGTAAGCTCTCAGAGAACCTGTGAAGATAGCTGAGTTATTCTCCACAAAATGCTTAGCAAAGCAGTTGCACATAGCAGGTGCTTAGCAACTGTTATCTGCTAATATTCATGCTCTTACTGGTGTTTTTGGATTTTTTTTTTTAGCTCCTGTAATCTCTGTTAGATCCTCTAGATGCCACTCATCAGACTCCATTACCAGAAAGGTGCTTAACTTGCCCTATACAATGAAAATAAAGGATTAGGGAATGAAACACAATTAGAAGAGTTCTTAGCATCCTCATGTTCATCTCTCTTTATTTAGACCATTAACTTCAATTAAAAGCATTTTAATCACAAGTCTCTCACTCCCAAACTTGTCCTTTCGCATTTGCAGATGACAATTATTTCCAGTAGATATTTTCAGCATGTCATTGTCTTTCTTAACACATTTGTCTTCTTCATGCTACTTCATCTCCCAAAGCATTCTCCAGAGTTATATCAGTTACTCATTTCTCTGTTTTTGATATTTGGTCTTTGAAGCTTGGAAAAAGTTTCCTGCACTCGTAATGGGAGTCTAAATTGATCCTCTAACCTTCCTCAACAAGCTTTTTGTAGAAGGATAGCGATTATAGAACCATTCCCAATTTTGCCAGTCAGACACCTTGAAGAAATCAATTAGTAGGCAAATTATTAACTAATTGAGCATTTAGAGTGTTCTTACTTTTGAAAAATCAATTAGGCCTTTGCCCTTAGTTTTCCAGCATGACTTCATTATTAATTGTTTCAAACAGCAGTTCATCAGCAATTGGTGGAGATCAGCTGACAGTTGTTTTTTTGTTTATATTCTGTGCTTAATTGATTAACACAATGAGCTGAAAACCTTTAACATCATCGATCATGTCACAGAATGCTGCGTCATTGGCTGGCAAAACGTGAGTTTTGAAAAATTAATGATTCACTGGTTCAAAGGTTCAGTTCCCCGGCAGATTGCAGCCAGCAAAATGAGAGGATTTTCAGAATTTCTTCAACATGGATGAACTGGCTGGTAGGCCCACCTCATTCTCAGAGCCAATACTGTATTTTTGGTGTTCATTAGTGATAATTTCTTACTCTATATAAAACAGAGAAGGTCCCAATTATTATTTTAATGACAGTGTGTTATTACTACTGAATAAATGTGGATTCCAATTCCAGTTTGGAAGAGAGGGCTGATGTCCAACTCTTACTAGAGCTGTAAGAAACACACCCTTATGGCATCCAGTTGTGAGCTCTGTAGGATCTTCATGTGGATGCTATGGTGGGAGGGGATGCAGTAGAGAGGGGGTCTTAGCTCAGCAACTTGGTTTACATGAAGCAAATCTTTGCAAGCTTTGGGTGTTTCCTTCCTGGCTTTGTAAGGCATGTTTCTTCCTTAGGGTTATTATGCTGAAGAGTTTATTTGCATGGCAGCCTGGGCAATGAAATTAAGCTCACTGAGCTAATAGGCTTAATCCAAGTGCTTTTTTTTTTCTTTTTAAGTGTGTGTGTGTTCATGTAAGGGTGAGCATGTGTGTACTAGGGTGTGTGATCAGAGAAGAACATCAGATGTCTTTCCTGAGGCAGGATCTCTTAGTGTTCATCATTGCATTCACCAAGCAAGTTGGTTCTCTGAGCTTCTAGGTGATTCTCCCATCTCCAGCTCCCTTCTCACCCCAGTCCTGCTGATATTCCGGATACCAGTGCTACAGCATCTGGCTTTACATGGGATCTGAAGATCCAAACTCACACAGTCACACTTGTGTGGCAGATTCTTTATCCACTGAGCCACCTCCACAACCCCTCTAGGTGCTTTTATAATTTGAGTATTATATCTGATTTTATAATCAATACTAAGTGACGATTGGTTGACCAAATGTAAGAAATGCACACATGGATACAAATATACTTTTATCAGTCAGTGAAATATTGTCATTATGATATTTATCAATATATCTACATAATTTATATATTCTATCTTTTATCTACCTAACATACATATCTATCAATCCATCTGTCATTTATCTATTACCTTCTTTCCTTCCTTTTTCTCTTTCTCTTTTGTTTCATTTTTTCTTTTTATATTTACTTAACATTTAAAAATAATGTATCACAATTTCAAAGATATCCAGAAATTATTGGGAAAATATTTTTTTCCTATTGGCAAGGCCTCTGAAGTTAATCAGGGTCTTAGGCCATTGACCTGATAATTATTTGAATTCATGTCATTTCTGTATCTTAAAACACTTCCTGAACTACAAGTTTAAGTGACTGATCCCTAAAGAATTTGGTTAAAGAAAAGAGCCCTCTCAAAATATTATTACACAAGTGGAACTTTTGGTTACTATTGTAGTCAGCCACACGCCACTGGAATGAATTTCTAAACCAGGCACAGTTTGGGGAGGAAAGTATTTATTGAAATAACAGAACCAGGGAAAGTTTTAGAAAAGGCTGGCCCTGTCTCACAGATCCAAGCAGAGAGAGAAACAGCACCAGCACCTCCAAAAGCAAGTTCCAACTACCAAACTGCAGGACCTTCAGGCCTGAGCTCAGACTCTCCTTTGTATATGTATAGCTGGAATTACACACGTAGGAAATGCTGCTGCAGTTGATGGAAGGCTGAGAAGTGGGATCCTGGTTGTGCTACATGTAGTGGATCCAAAAAACAGGATCTCACAGACTCCCTCAGGCAATCCACTCCAGGAATAAATAGGATGGTTTTCTTGTCCAGCCACTCATAGCTTTCTTTCCTAACAATAGTGGTTTGCTATATAAAATGAACACTTTTAAAAAGTCTTCATGAATGTTTGTTTATTAGGGTTTCGTTCCTAAATAAAGTTGAGCAGCAATGGGAAACAGATTGTGTCACTCGTCTCACTGGTATACAATCCGACTGTGGTGGGGTTACAGTAGAAAGTGTCCCCACAGAACCCTCTGGTTTCTAAGCACTCTTTAGACTAGCATTTGCTGAAATTTACCAAGGATAATGAGGAGATCTTTGGAAGGCCCCAGGGATTGCTGGCCAGTATCCCTCTGTGCATGGCCTGGGCACACACTCAGGATTATCAAGGTCCCCCAGGGTTCCAGTCTGAGGCACTTGAAGCCCATTTTTCAGCCTCCCACAATTTGTCATGGCTGTCTTCCTGCAAGACCTGGGCTATGGTGCAGGCGCACAAGCTCCCAAGTGGAGCAGAGCTAAAAATAACATAAAAATAAAATTAATATGCATTTGGGAAACAATTGCTCAGACAAGCCAATACACACATAATGGATTCTGTCCTAAGCTTCATTTTCCAAACTGAAGAACAATAATGTGCGTATTAACCCAGGTGAATGTCTAAACAGATTCTTGGCAGCCCGTGATTAGATAAAAGCGCTCATGTGTCCTGAATACAATTTACAAAGTTAAAATTAAGTGCCATCACAAAGGGACAAAGATGAGATGCATTCAAGTTCAGCTTGTCATTAATTCAACTTTCTTCCTTTTAAAATTCTAAGTAATTTTGAAGTTTAAACATGATTTTATTTTCTTTCCAAAATGGTTAAATTTGAGTTTTACTTAATTTAATTTCTAAGTGTTCGAGAAGCTATGGCAGTAGAGGTTATTACTTTTTAGAAACAAAATTGAATCTATAAAGAAATTCAAATTACATAATGTCTTCTTATGTCCTTATAATTTTGGATAAGGAACAATGGTGGCTTAATATTGCTCTTGTTTATAGATACTGTGGCTTATGGTAAAATAATGCAGGGATATTCCTTAAGCAAAAAACAACTTGCAAGACATGAAGATAGCATGTAAAAGTTGGAATCACAGTTTCTAAATAAAAAAGAAAGAGTGTATTTGACTTTATTTTCAGTTTGATGTGTGTGTGTGTGTGAGTGTGTGTTGTGGTGTGTGTGATGATGTGTGCATGGGTTTGTGCCTTTGCAGTGTACCATCTGTGCTCCTGTGGCAGGAGGCCCTCACCTTCATCATGAACTGGAGCAGAATGCCTGGGGTCCCACTCCATTGCTCTCCCACCTGTTCTTACTTGAGCTGGACTCGCTCACTGATCTCTGGTGTCACTCATTGCCAGACTCTCTATGTGGGATCTAGAGATTCAAACTTAGGCCGTTTCTGGCCCCCTCAGATTGTCACAGCAAGTCCACTTAACTGTTGAGCCATCTCCCCAGCCTGAGGGAACTATTTTTATAATTATAAATTTAAAAGCAAATGAATAACTAGACTTAAAGAAATTATGGAAAAATAATAAAAATATTTTATTAAGATAATACTTTTACTTGTTTAAGGCACACAAGTAAGGTATGTTTTAAAATTATTATTAGTTTTGATGGAAAAGCACAATTGTACATATTTTTGATGTACAATGCAATAGTTTATGTCATATATAGTAAATATGGAATGATTAAATCAAACGAATTAACATATCTGTCAGTTTACTTATTATTCTCTCATGAAATAATTGAAACTTACTTTTTTAGTTATTTTGAAGTGTCCAATAAATTATCTTTTACTATGGTCATCCTGCTGTATGATAGATTTCAAAGATGTCTAAATTATTCCTCTTTTTATCAAAATTCCTTCTATTTATCTTGTCCATCTGAAACTTTGTGTTCTTTGACCAACTGTTTCTCAGTCCAGCAAACTCCAGTTTCTGGTAACTGTCTTCCTACACTCTCCTGCCATGAATTCGTTTTTTAGACTCCATATTAAGTGAGATTTTATTATATTTGTCTTTCTGTGTCTAGCGTATTTCACTATAATTCTTGTAGATTCATATATACTACTGCAAATGACAAGACTTCCTTCTTTTTAAAGTCATAAGTGATTTTCACTGTGTATTTGTGTAATTTTTAAGTTAGTCTATTAATAGACACCTACTCATTTTATTTTATTGGTTTTATTTATTTATTTATTGTGTGTGTTCTCATGTGCCATGCATGTGCTACAGTGCTTGTGTGGAGGTCAAAGAACACCTTGGGCATTTGAACTTTCTTCCACCTTGAGGCATGGTTTCTCATGGATTTTGCTGCATTTTGCAGGCTAGTTGGCCTGGGGTCTTCCAAGAGATCCTCTTGAATCTATCTCCTATGTCACCATAGACACCTTGGGGTGACAGATGCTCCAGCATTCACCCTTATGTGGAATTTCAGTTAGCTTCTCATTGCTGAGACAAAACACCCACCCAGAAGCTTATACGAGGAGTTTCTCTTAGCCTTACAGTTTTGAGGGGAAGCTTCTTCATGACAGAGGCAGCTGGTTCATGTCATCATAAATCAGCAGCAGAAAGAGAAAACAACAAGCCGGAGCTGGCTCTGAACACACACAGTAGGGCAGACTCCTCAATGCCAAGGTCTTCCCCCAGAATCATGCCTCCTCTAGCATGGCTCTAGCACTCAAATGCTCCACCTTCTGGGGACTAATCAGGAAGTTTAATCAAAATCATCAGAGACTATGGGGACATTTACATTCAAAGCACCATGCATGGGTTCTGGGGATCTGAGTTCTGTTACTGAAGCTGGTACAGCCATCTCCCCAGACTGTTGATGGCTGGTGCCTTTGCATCTTGACTATTATGACTAATAGCAATGAACATGGGAGTGTGATAATCCCTGGATACATTTATTTTAATTCCTGTGGCTGTACAGTGAGAAGTGGGATTACTAAATCACATAGAGGCTCTACTTGCAGCTTTGTGAGGAACCTCTATTAAGTTCCCCATACTTTACTAATTTACATTCCCACCAGCATTCTCCCCATCCGTGCTAAACCTGCCTTTCATCTTTTTGATCAAAACCATCCTAGCAGGTCTGATGTGATAAGTACCTCATTGTGGTTTTAATATCATTTCTCTGAGGTTCCTGATGCTGGGCATTTTTCATGCACTTCCCACTGGAGTTGTGCATGTCTTCTTTTGAGAAATTTCCGTTTAGTTCCTCTGCTTATTTTAAAAATTGGATTATTCATTTTCTTGCTAATGTGTTGCTATATGTAAATTCCTTATATATCATGGGTATCAATTCCATGTTAGATATCCATTTTGCAAATATTTTCTATGGGCTGCCTTTGCACTTTGTTAGTTGCTAAACAGTGAGTTTGAAACAGTATATTTTTTAAGATTAGGTTTTGATAGAGAACTATCATTTGCTGAGTATCGCATCAGGCACTAACTAAATATTTTATATAAATTATTTCCTGGAGATCTGTCATCACCAATAAAGGAGTATATTTTCCTCATCTTACTTTAAACCTGAAGCATGCGATGAAGGCTGCATTGCACAGTGAGGGATGAGAATGTAACACTGTTAACTGCTGGCTCTCATCCATTTTGTGATAAAAGATCCCAGGACTTTTATATTGCATCATAGTTCCCTTTTTGTCGTTGAGAAGTGAATCGGGATGCTGCATTTGATGCTCTCATTGGAAGAATTTTTCTTGACACTAATGCCATTCAAAAGCTTTATTTTTTATGCCTTCTTTAGAAGCTATACTCTATCACTTAGAATCCCTGTCTTTCCTTCATCAATAAGAGCTGGATAAGTTGAAGGTATTTTATCATGTGAAATTATAATAATTTGTAATCATAGTGATTCTTTCCATCTTTTACTTCATGCATCCAGGGTAAATGAAGCTGAAAAGCATTTTGTGTATAAAAGCCCTGTCAAGAATGCTCGCTTCCATGAGCATCAATGGGTACTCAGGGGAAGGAATGAGCCAGGTGCAGCACCTTCAGATGGTGGTAGGCACAGGGGCATAGTGGGAATAATTTCATTTCTTCTTTCAATGTTAACTAAGGCAATATTTTTAAAGGAAAAAAAATTAGCCCAGGGATAAAAAGCAAGACTTCTTTCTGTGTTTGTTAAATATATTATGTACTAAAATGACTGTAATTTTTCCAGGGCTTTTTCTTCAAAGCAGAGAAACAAAAAAAGTGTGTGTGTGTGTGTGTGTGTGTGTGTGTGTGTGTGTGTGTGTGTGCATAAGAGATCTAGAATATAATTATTGACACCCTTCTCTTGAATTGTGTTTTTATGTTTATTCAGGTGAGATTTCAAAACACAAGAGCATTCAATTTAGAATTATGGTTTTTACAAAAATCACAGCATAATTCCATCTCACATTGATTCATATTTTTATAAAACATATGACAATTTCTAAAACCTCTGGGTGTAATAACATACTTTAAAACACTAGTACAATTACCAGGCTGAAAAGGAGCACTAACTTGGCATTTTCCCCCAAGAAAACCATTTCACACATCTCTCTCTTCAGAATTATATATAGTAAGCCAGAAACTTAATATTCCAAATATATAAAAGAATGAGTTATCCTTTCTGTGGGAGTTATAACTTTGGATGTTAGACTTCTGTCTATTTAAGATTTCAAACATGGCACTGCATTTATGTAATTTTGAGGTGGGTATTGAATATATAAGCTGGTTTCCCTTCATTTCTTTGAAGTCAACACAGAATTGCATACCTATTTTAATATGTGTTAACTTTTCTGCATACAAATGAACCATTACTAAACAATTCCTACCGTGTGTTTTCAAAAGTCAGCACAGTTCAATGTTTTCCTAATTCTCTGAGTCTTGGGAACATAAATAATCATTTTAATTCTCTGGTAGACACTGAGTTACATAGTAAATTATATACAGCTTGGAAAAGCTCCATTAAAAAAACTCAAACATTCCTTTTATATGGGGAATCTGAGATATGAATTAACTCAAAATGGTATTTAAAGTTTGACTAAAATTAAGTGTAGCACTTGAAATAATTCTTACTATTTTAAGGGAAAACTCTTGAGGCCATTTGGGGGAAAAGGATTATATTGAAGAAAGGAAAGGCAGAGAGAAAGAGAGATAATTAATAGAAATACTAGATATGAATAACTAAATGAAAATATACAGATCTGCCAGTGCCCAAAGCAGTCAGAATAATATTAATCAAATCTTACCGACTCTTAATTGGAATAATGAGAAAACATTCTTAGCCTGCTTGATCATGTTGGCATTTTAATTAAACTTTCTTGGATCCCAGAGAAAACAATAGTTTTTTTGTTGGAACACTCTTTGTTCAACTGTTACCAAAAATACGTTTGAAGGCAATAACCAAGTAGTATAATTGGGGTCTTTATGGACAGTAACAAGGCAGAACATGTTGCCATAGTTTCAAAACTTTGGCTTTTAAAAAGTTGACTATAAATCTGCAGCTACAAGAAGCGGGAACAATGAAATGTGGATTTAATTAGAACAAACTTTCTACATTTTCAGAGATAATGCTGTGGTTATTCTTCTATAGCATGTACCTAATGGAACAGTTCTGGTCTAATGGAATAAAGATTTTCAATAAATAAATAGCCGACAATTTAATATATACTTATATAGCATACTAGGTGCCAAAGGCAATGTTTTTGGTGCTGGAGAAATATAAACTCATTTACTCTTCATAACTACCACCTAATAATATAAGTATCATTTTGACTCCTGTTTTAATGATTTGGATGCAGAGGCACAGGAGGTAAACAATGTGTGCCAGATAGTACAGCTAACTAGCCACAAAGCCAGGATTTAAACTAGGTAATCAGATTTCAGAGTATGTGTTCAAACTGTTCACCAGGCCTTACAACACTTCTTATATGCTTTTACATGTTCAACAATCTATAACATGGCGTAAATCACATTATTTCATTTTCAGAATAATTTTGTATAGTTAATATATATTTTTGAATCAACAAGATATGCTGGGGCTGTGGAGCTGGCTTAGTGGTTTATGGTACTTGCTTGCAAGCCTGCTGGCCCATTTTGGATTCCCCAGCAAGCACAGAAAAGTGAGAAGTGAGTGCTACATGCGTCTAGATCCCAGTGCGCCTAAGGCAGAGGGAGGTGGGGCAGGTGCATCACAGCCCAGCTACACTGGCAGTAAAGCAGGAAACCCAAAAAACCAATAGGAAGATGCTGTCTTGAGCAAAGTGGAAGGAGAGAACAAACACCTCAAGGCTGTCCTCAGACCTCCACATGGGAGCCATGACATACACACCCAACCCCCCCACTCACATCATGTACATTCATACAAACAAGCATCATACACATCCCCACATACGTTCACACACAGGTAGACACATTCATAAAGACAGTTTTATTATTCTCCTGTGTGTATGATGTGTCTGTGTGCAACTTCGGGTGAGGGCGTGCCATGGCCGTTAGATGTCAACCTTAGGATTCCTTACCTTACCTTCTACTTTATTTTGAGCCAGTGTCTCTTGGTATTCACTGCTGTAGCAGTTTAGGGTGAGAGGACCCCAAAAATAAAAGTGAAGAATGTAATACTCTGGAATATATTCTAGGAGTTCCCTACCAGATCTGTTTATGGTTGAACTCAACCTGCATACCTCCCTAGACAATTTGTCCCCCTCTGAGAGGGCTACATCACTCCTGGAAGATTGAGATTCCTGGGACACCACACACAAACCTGTTGGGCTGGTCAATTCAGGCCCCATTCAGAACCTAAAGAAGGCTCCAGTTTGGATTTCTAGGTGGGCTTTACACCTACCTTCTCATAGGCAGGGGCTCTTTGTACTCTCTTCTCCTTCCTCCTCTCTAGCTGTGCTTCTCAACTGCCCCACCAAGGGGAGGGGGGAGAGCTCTATGTTCCTTCCTTCTCCTAAATTCTGAGCCTCCCTATTTCTGGAACTCCAGCTTGTACCTCCTCTTGGACATGAGCTGTCTTTCTTCTCTTAAATTTTATCTGTAACCTAATAAAACTGTATACTTAAAACCTATCTATTGTTCGTGAATGTCAATTCTTTGAATTCATAAAGAATCTGAAGTCACCTCCAACTTTTCATGTCATTTTGGTCCATTAGCAGGGGAACCCCAATTTCTGTACAAAGGCTAGGTGCTTCAGGAGCTTCTGAAGATTCTCCTATCTCCACCTTCCACCTTGCTAGAGGGAGGGGTAGGATTACAGACTTTCACTACTGTGTCTGGCTGTTACAAGGGTTCGGGGCATTTTAAATCAGTTTTCTATGCTTGTGAAGCAAATGCTTTTATTTACCGAATCCTTGCTCCAGTTTAAAGTAGGTGTTATTATTGTCATTTAACAGAAGGGAGAAAACGAGGGCAGGGCATATTAAGTAACATAACCAAATTTAAACTTCCAGGGGGAAGATTTTATAAACCCATTTCTATATGACTTTAAAAGATATGCTTTAATGAGACACGAGTTAGGTAGTTTCCCCTGCTAGGTAGAGAGAGAGAAGAGGAGTGGAGAGGAAGCAGATGCAAGATAGCTGTTTTTTAAAGCTTTTTATTGACAGTTTCCAGAATAGACAATAAACGGTGATAATTCCCTTTGAACATCCCACTCACCCCTCCCAACCCCCCTCCACTGAATTCCTTCTTCTTTCCGATTAGTTTTTCTTCTATGTTGATGTCATCACTTTTTTTTCCTTTAATTATTCAGTTCTTGTGTAGGTAGGTAGTGTCAGGCACTGTGAGGGCACGAATATAGAAGCCATTTTATGCCTTTGGCTCTTACATTCTTTCTGCCACCTCTTCCACAATGAACCCTGAGCCTTGGAGAGGGTGATAGAGACACATCAGTGCTGAACACTCCACTGTCACTTCTCAGGACTTTGGTGAGTTTTGAGTCATCCCAACTGAAATGAGAAACTTCTCTAATGAAAAGTGAGAGTAACCTTAATATATGGGTATAAATTAAAATGTTTCGAGGGCAGTTTGGTGGACATAATATATCGATTTAGCCAGAAAACAGCAGCCATTACTCCTCTAGGGGCTTCTGACCTCCCCAGCCATAGGCTTTGGACTAGGTTTTGCAGTACGAGGCTTGAATTCCTTCCCTCAAGTTGTTTTCCCCCATAACAGAATGCCACTGTTGTATCAGTTGACACATTTGGCCTGGCTCGCCAATGATAAACCCTGAAGGGTCCACAGCTGGTTAACACAATTGGTGACCTCTCTCCCAAAAGGCTACATGCAGCACAGCTCTGCATTCTGACAGCTAGTCAACAGGGAAGAGTTTTCTAGCAAGACAGCCTTTTATAGGTAGTCAGCCAGGAACACAGGCCCAAAGAGAACATGGAGGCCACCTGGCAGGATTGGAACCCGTGTCTGACCTTGTCTCATCCCAGATGGCTGAAACAACACTCCCCAGATGCAGCTTCCTGCTTCTTCCTCAATTTAGTACACCAGAGTGGGTTGGCCCTTCCAGGGCTGGTCTCACCCAATCAGGACTTTCCCTTACACACCTGAGTCTCATGATCACGCTCATCCTAATTGGATTTCTGACCCATGGAAAGGAGCTTACCAAGTGTGTGAAACTCTCTTGGTGTTGTTTTTCATTCTCCTGAGGTTTGTTTTCTGAAGTTTGTTTCTTTCCCAACACGGTTTACTTTTTGTCTGGGTATTTCTCTGCTTGCTTATTTGTTTCTGGATGCTTTTTTTGCTTTACTGTATGTGGGATCTCTTAAACTGCAAGTCCTTTACTGTCTCTTAGGTTTTTTTTATGACCCTCAATGAGAATGTGAAGCTGAAGTGGATCTTATGGCTTGAATTCTCATGTTTTGCCTTCCAGCCTGTCTTTTCCTGAGGCTTTTTTCCCCAGAGACTTCTTTGTGAAGTAAATTCACTCTCCATCTCTCCTCTCCCTTTTCAGCTGGGCAAAGGGGAGAATTCCCTTCTGGTTCAAGTTTTTCAGCAAGCCTTCCCCTTGGATCTCAATTCTTCCTAAAATAAACCTCATAATTTATAATTAACCCTTCTCAAGTCTGTGATTTTCCATTTTTAAAAAAAAATTGCATAAGAATCCAAAAGTTGAGATTCATGAGCTTGGATTCTCCTGCATCTTTATAGAATTTAATCCCTCTCTAGACCCAAAATCCTGCATCAGTGATCCCTAGTTTTAAAGTGCAAACAGAAGTTCCCAGAAAGTGAGACATCCACAGATTATATGGCTTCCTACAGAGGTGGAGGCTGCTGAGCCATAGCGAATCTACCTGGGGCTATTTTTTGTCCCTTAATCCAGCCATAAAATTGCCCACCTCTGTCTAACCTAACATCCTGGTGACACCCCTGTGCCTAGGAAGAAATCTAAATATTCAAACTTCACACAATCTGGGAGACCATCTTTAGGATAAGGACTATAGAATAATGCATGTAAACTCAGCTATATAAGCAAACAAGCAACAATTACGTCACCCTCATACCTCAATGCAGTCTATAGCCCTGGTCTTTGCAGTCTCCTGGTTTGTGAATTGTGGACATTCTTTCATTGGAAAGTTAGCCACAGCTTAAATGCACATTGAAGTGATGCATGACCAGCTGCAAAGGAATTCCTAAGCTTTTGGAACAGCCCCACTCAGGTGAGAGTTTATGAAGTCAGCTTTATTAGCTCTGCAGCCAGACTTACAGCCAATCTGTCAGGCACCCACTCTCTTTTAGGTAACGTTTGCCCCTCACAAATGGTGAATTTTCCAGTCTGAGTGAAACAGTCTAAGGCTTGTAGTGTGAACAAGAGGGACACAGCTCTATTTTCCCCATTTAGTCAGATTATGGCAAGATGGAAAATCTGGAGAAGACCCAGGACAATTTATACTTCAAAGTAAGAAAATGCATCTTGGTGCTGTTTTTTTTTCTCCAGTTATATATAAAAAAAAAGATAGTCTTAGAAATTTGCCTAAGAGTTTGATAGACAACTAAGACAGAAGGAAAGACAAATTTCCAAGTTTTTTTTTTTTTTAGCTTTCTGGAAGTAATAATGACGTGCAGTTGTAGAGGGAAAATTGTTGCAAAGGACTCAAGTTTCTGTTGGAAAAAGCCAGCCCTTGTATAGAAGGAAGTATGAAGCCAATGCGTGCAGAATGATGGAAATATCTTTGTTCTATGCTGCGTAGCCTTCAGAGAGACATGTGTTGGTACTTCTTGTCTTTAATATATAATGCTTTATTTTCACTGTAGAAAGTGAAAATGAAGTAAATATAAAAACCTTCTTCTTTGTGACCCACTTCTGTCTCGTTTCAGCAAGAATTTATATGATCACAGGAGGCAGACACCATAGGAAGAAAGAAGAGATTTTCTCTGGCTGCAAACTGACTGAAATGTAGACAAGGAAGGCTTGTCCTGGCCAAGTGAGCACTGAACTGTTCCACAAATTCACCACGAGGAATTCTTACACTGAGAGGCAGGTCTCTGGGTTACAGGCATATGGAAACTTTTCTTCTTTAACCCCTATATGGTCAGAGCCTGGGGCAGAAGTATAAATGAAGACCTAAATACCATTTGTTTAATTATTTTCAAGTTATAAATCAAATATTTAGTCATTAACTAACGATATGTAGTTTTTTCCTACCTTGAAAAAAATATACCTTCCTAATGACAAAATGGAAAAATATGTATTAAACCCATGAACTTCACATGACTGAAAGTTGGCAAAATATATCAGTGATGACTGATTTTATTATTTTCACAAATGGCTGGATGTTTTGTTGGTGAGTCACAGATTTATGGATAAAAATAAAGACATTAATAATTTATAAAGTATATATTTCTTTTATAGCTTTACTTTTCCTGCATTTCAGCAGAATCATTAATTCTAATTATTATAACCAAAGTTTTACATAATTTGTGTTCAATAGATTTTTTTTTTTTTGAGGTAGGGTCTCACTCTAGCCCAGGCTGACCTGGAATTCACTATGTAGTCTCAGGGTTGCCTTGAACTCATGGTGATCCTCCTACCTCTGCCTCCCTAGTGCTGGGATTAAAGGTGTGCACCACCACGCCCATCGTTGTGTTCCATAGAATTTTAAGTCTTCCCAGCTATCTTTCAGTTCTCTGTCAAAACTACTCAAGTCTGCCATTATAGTGTTAAAGTAGACACAGAAAATATAAATAAATGAGCATGACTATTTTCCAATAAAGCTTCATTTATAATTTATAAATATAATTTATATAATTTATACATGCCATAGTATGTTGACTAAGAATTTACAAGCAAAATAAGGTTTTGAGTACAAACTTCCTATTTTTTCATCAGAAATGCAAAATAAAACAAATATTAAAGAAAACTTGGTAGGTTTTCTACATAGTTATCTTCTAGAATATTAAAATTATCTAAAAGTTAAAAGTTAAAAAATGTATTCATTTAATCATAATCAGTGACTTTTAATTTGTAAAAATGTTTAAATGAAGTTACAGTGTTCATTTAATGTTTGAAAGTGTTTGTGTGTGTGTTTATTTGAACATGTTTAATTTCAATTTTGGTTTCAATATCCATCAAGTTGACAAAGAACGTGTATGAATGTAACATCCAGGCCTTTCCCTGTACAAATTTAAATGTATCATGCTTGTTTAGTTTTACAGAATGATTTTTCACTCACTATCTACAACTGTTGCAAAAATTAAGCTAATTTACAAGTACCCAGGGAAGTTGGAATGAATTGCAAATGGGAACTAAAACAGATAAATGCTGCAGAATGCTGGAATCTATTGCATTCAAGCTATGGGAGAGAAGGATTCTTGGAGCAAATTAATTCATAATTACTCAAGTTTCTTCTCTTGCTCAAGTGATCTGCCTATTCCGGTCTTGCCCTCTGCTGGCAGTGTATGAGATTTGAACACAATTGCTTTTTATTTAGCCGCTGCAGGTCAAGAACGAGCAAAGGCATTCCTGTGAGGCCTGCACAGTGTTGGCTGCAAGGTTGATGTTTAATAACAGAATTCCTTGTTAGTTCTGGGCACTCGTTCCTGAAGAACACAGACACTTATTGTTTTAGGGTTGAACCAAAGCTGCTTTCAGTAAAGTAGACTCTAGTATTTTATAATTTCTCCTTGTAAAACAAAACTTTTTAAAAAAATTCTAAAGCT
>PVHP010010288.1:31359-48387 GCA_004024765.1 Zapus hudsonius | reverse complement strand
TGGCTGCATATCTGAGAGCTAAGTTTTAGCATGGTAGCTCATGCCTTTGTTCCTAGCACACCTGTGCCCCCAGGAGGCAGGGGAATGGCTGAAGGCCCTGAATCCTGTTTACAAGTGCTAATAGGTTTTACTCCTGCTGGCTGAGTTCCTGTGTTCCTGTTTACTGAGCCCCCTTTGTGTAAGAGATAAGGCAATGCAACCCATCCCTAGATTGTATATAAGGTTGGATGTAAAAATAAAGTTTTGAGATCTGCTTGGACACTTCTCCCGGCTGCGTGTGATTGTCCAGCTGTCGCGCTCACCTTTCCTCGATGGAGCCAGGTCTCCTGCTGGCCAGAGAGACTGAGGTTCATTTAGCAGGGGGCCAGGGACCCGTGCGGTAAGACATCTGGAGAAGCACCCCAACAGGTTGGAGTCCAGGTGGTCACATGTGGTTGGGTGGAGGGCTCAGGTGGTCACATGCTCTCAGGATCAGGAAGGATCAGAAGGACAGTCCCTCGGGCCAGACTGAGATACAGCAGGTGTGGCTCTTGTTTAGGAGGGAGTCTTTATCTGTAACTCTTGTTGACACTTCTCTTGAGGCTGGTTGGGGAAGAAGATCAAGGTGTAGCCTGAATTTCGACCTAACACTTACCTTTCCATGTACGATATCATTTGATCTTTAATATATTTTCTATTTCCTTAAAATGCCTCTGGTGGGGATGAGGAGACTGTTCAGTGGGTTGACTTTGTGGGGCCAGCATGAGAACCTGAGTTGATCTCCAGCCCCATGCAAAATCAAGGTGTGTTTGCATGGACCTGTACTCTCAGTGCTGGAAAAGTACAGACAGTATATCCCTGGGCCTTGCTGACTAGCTTGTCTACCAAATGGTAGCTCTTGATTCAGTAAGAGAATCTAAACTTGTCTCAAAAACTAAGATGGAGGACTATTGAGAGCTCTGATGTTGACCTCTGGGCTCTACATGCACATGACGAAGTCTTGGGGTGACAGGTCCCCAAAAGTAAAGTGAAGAATGTCCTTGAGCCAGGCTTGCAGTCTTTGTGAGATGCCAGAGAAGGACCTGGCTTCTCCTTATCTCTTTCTGCCTAAAGGCTGTTTTTCCTTAAACCCAACCTGGGTCTCTCCCTAGAAAAGAGTTCCCCTTTCCTAGAATAGTTTCCTTTCTGGATTCCTGGAAGGATTAAACCTAAACTCCTATGTAAAAACCTGGCATTGGGTTTGGTTAGCTCAGACCCATTAGAACCTACAAAAGACCCTAGTCTGAGTCTCTAGGGTGGGGAATGAGTTTCCCATTTCCAGAAACCTGCTCCTGACTTCTGGGTGGGAGCTCTTTGTGTTCTTTCCTTCTCATAAGTGCTTTAAACTATATAATCCCTATAATAAAATCTCTCTAAATTTACCTTCTGATCTGCAGATTTCAAATCTTTGAGTTAATAAGACAAGAGCCTGGAGGACAATCAGACTCAGAGGAAATTTTGTGTGACCTTAACAGTCTGGCATCCTAACTCCTGGATTACAGTCCAACCAAGAGCCGAGAAAGGCTCTGGAACACTCAAAGACACCCCAAATTTCCATATCATATTGGTTCATGAGCTGGGAACATGGCTGCATTGCACTGAATTCTTGTATCATTTCCTAATTTTATTGGCCTTTTGCTAAAAAGACAGGGTGAATTGTAGCTAAAGACATTATGACGATATCTCATAAAAGAGCAAGGCCTTGATATTTTATATAGGAAATGCTTTGGGAAGTCAAAAAGGATGGTTTTCACATCTATAAAATCACCAAAATAAGTCAAGGAGCATCGAAACCTGACCCTCCAGCCTATGCTAATGAACTCTAGATGCATGTACCACTTTGCACATCTGAACCGGGGCTGTTAGGCTTTGCAGGTAAACACCTTAACTGCTGAGCCATCTCTCCAGCCCCATTTTTTAATAATAAAAAATAGCTTCAAAAATTATCACATAGTCTATCCACTTTATTATAATAAAATAGTTGCAAAACAAGTTGGGTACTTCTTAAGTTACATAAAATAATGCACAAAGAATAGTGGTACAATTAAAGCAAGAAAAATACACATCTATCCATCCCTGCCTTTATTCTGTGTCTGTCTCCTTTGTTTTGGGTCAAACTGTTGCTTGATTTTGCCTAGGCTTGTTAAACACTCAAGGAGTGCCTACTACCCTGTCTCATCCCCTTCACAGCTGAATACACAAAGCTAAACCATTTCTCTAAACCTGATGTCACTTGGATTCCTGTAACAGCAAAGCCTCCTAGGACAGACTACACCACAGATGAGGATAATTATCCAAGAGGACAAGGGTGCACCTGGGAGCAGAAGTAATTATCTTGTAAGAATCAGATTAATGCCCTCAGGGATGACAGTGATAATATCTTTGGACCACCTTGCAGATCCAGAACTGAAAGAATGACAAAGGAGGGGCTGAGCTTGACCAGGACTGTTTACTTATGCATACCTCCCTCCCTTTGCCCCAGTTCTTCCTCTAGTTAAACCTCATGTCAGTACCCCAAAGATGAACTTGAGGGCACTGGACCCTTTTATGTGTACCTTTTTCCAATGAATTGGTAAGTCTCCTTCTCTGCTTTTCACTTAAAAGAAAAGAAAAAGACACATCAATATGTCCCTTCTCTCACACACATGGCCTAGAAAAAGGACTTCTGAATCTCTAGGGCTGTGGTAAGGTTCCTGATTTCTTTCCCACACGAACCTTTCCTTCTTATGAATTTTTTCTTTTTCTGCTTGTTTAGCTGAACAGCATAGATTCTGTTAAACCCTCTCCCACGTGTTCTCTCCACACTGGTGGCTGGAGATCTCTATAAATTCCCAGTTTCCTTTTAATAAAGTCTCCCACTATACCTTGTCCCCTGGTGGTCTATAATTTTAATTCTCTAACTTTATAGACAAGAATTTGGGGACTCCCTAAATTCTGAGGTGCATTGGAATTTGCTGGGTACTATCTAAATTCTAATCCCCAGCTCCGCCACTACAACATGATGTGCATGCATGTGTATATACCTATATATGTGTGTGGGTATAAATGTATGTACATGTGTGTGAGTGTATGTTAAGGCCATAAAGTTGGTATCAGGTATCTTCCTCATTCTCTTCCACCTTATTTTTTTTTGTTTGAGACAGTGTCTCTTACTAACCATAGAGCTCACTAGCCAGCTAGCAGGCCTCAGGCATTCTCTGACTCAGATTTCCTAAAATCATTATACTTAATCTTTTTTTTTTGGTTTTCAGGGTAGAATCTCTCACTAGCCTAGGCTGGCCTAGAATTCACTATGTAGTCTTAGGGTGGCCTCGAACTCATGGTGATCCTCCTACCCTGCCAGCCTCCATAGTGCTGGGATTAAAGGGATGCTCCACCACACCTGGCACTCAACCTTTTTATGTAGGTACTGGAATCCAAACTCAGCTTTTTATGTTTTCACAGCAAGCACATTACCACTCAAATGTCTTCTCAGCCTAGAGCGCAAAGTTTGATTCTAACAATTTTGGCAAGTCAGGATCAGGAGAAAAGACACATTTCGGGTGTCAACAACTAACAGTTGAATTGACCACAGATGGAGAGGAAAGATTGAACAGTCCCATGTAGCATTTGAAACCACTTTATTCCAGGGTCTTTTCTTATCATTCCACTTCAGCTGGCATCTGCTGCTTTTTACCTCTCTTCAGTGAAGCAGAGAAGCAAGTGAGCATTTGAATTTTTTTTTGTTGGACTTCTAGGGAGCATTACATTCACAAATTGATTTAATGTGTCCATTGCTTTGCTTGTCTCAGGAAGGATGTAATGGACCACACTGTTGTGTTAAATCAGAGACTATGAAACCTGCATGATCTCTGTGTCTTAACAAATTTATAAGCAAGGTTTGGGCTACAGACCTGGCCTTTCTCATCAGTAAGGGAGTGAATCCAAGAGCGCCTGAGAACAGTGATACCTGGAGTTGCTGCCAGGGATCAGAACCACCCTCTACTCCAGGACACTCTCTGCTCCCAGAACAGGCTTCTGCATGAGCTCCATAGCTGTGATGTGCCTCAGACCCCTAGGTGGGAAGTTCTCTTAAGTTATCTCTGTCTTATCGTTATATCATGGAGTGAAGATATAATAATTACACTTTTCAGTGTGATACAATTTCAGTCTTTAAAAAGTTCAATGTTAAAATGAAGTAAGAACTTTGGAGTAGGCGCAGCAACATTTTGCCAGACTTTCAACTCTGCTCTGGACTCAGGAACAGCATTGGCTAAAGCCAAGTTTGGGTCTCAGAGTGGCTTCACAGCCCATCATTCTTAGAAAGTCCTGGAAACACTCCGAGTTTGCTTCCCTCCAAAGGCTAATAGCCACATTTTCAGAAAAATAAGTGTATACTGAGCTTTACTTTTCTTACATTAAAAATAAATATAACATACAATAAGCAGAAGAAAATAAAATAATGCATTTAAATAATGTAATATTTCCCAAACTCCTTCTATGAAGTTATCATTGCCTTAATTCCCAACCCAGCAAGGATACAACAGAAAAGAAAACTACAGACCCATATCCCTGATGAACTTGGATGCAAAAATCCTAAACAAAGTCCTAGCAAACCGAATACAAACCCACATCAAGACTATAATTCACCCTGACCAAGTCGGCTTCATCCCAGGGATGCAGGGATGGTTCAACATACGCAAGTTGATTAAGATAATTCACTACATTAATAAACTCAATCGCAGAAACCACATGGTGACCTCAATTGATGCTGAGAAGGCCTTTGACAAAATGCAATACCACTTCATGTTCAAAACCCTGGAAAGAATAGGCATAGATGGCCTATACCTCAACATGACAAAGTCAATATACAGATCTCCTAAAGCACAAATCATCCTCAATGGGGAATAACTCAAGGAGTTCCCGCTTAACTCAGGAATAAGACAGGGGTGTCTACTTTCACCACTGCTCTTTAACATAGTGCTTGAAGTTCTAGCCCAAGCAATAAGACAGGAGAATATCATAAAAGGGATACAAATCAGAAAGGAAGAAGTCAAACTATCCCACTTTGCAGATGATATGATCTTATATATATCAGACCCAAAGAACAGTATTAGTAAACTCCTGAAGGTGATCAATGCCTTCATCAGAGTGGCAGGATACAAAATTAACACACAAAAATCAGTAGTCTTTCTATATACAGAAGATAAACATTCGGAAAAAGACATCAGAGAAACTGTCCCGTTCTCTATAACCTCAAATAAAATCTAATACCTAGGAATATCACTAACCAAGGTAGTGAAAGACTGATATAAGGAAAATATTGAAGAGGGAAATAGAGGAGGATGTGACAAGATGGAAAGACATTCCATGCTCATCGATAGGGAGAATCAATATGGTAAAAATGCAATCCTGCCAAAAGCAATCTACAGATTCAACCCAATGCCAATAAAAATCCCAATCTCCTTCTTCACAGACATAGAAAGAATAATCTCAAAATTTATTTGGAAGGGTAAGAGACCTCAAATAGCTAAAACTATTCTAAGCATAAAAAATTACACAGGAGGTATCACCATACCTGACTTTAAAACATACTACAAAGCCATAGTAACTAAAACAGCATGGTATTGGCAGAAAAACAGAGTCTGACCAGAGGAATAGAATTGAAGACCCAACCTTTAATACAAGTAACTTCAGCTACTTAGTCTTTAACAAGGGTGCCAACAATGTATGCTGGGCTAAAGATAGCATCTTCAACAAATGGTGCCAGACAAATTAGATAAACACGTGTAAAAAAGTGAAAATAGACCCACTCCTTTCACCATGAACAAAGATCAACTCCAAATGGATCAGAGACCTCAATATTATCATACAATCCTAAACACCCTGGAAGAAAAAATAGGAGGAACCCTACATGAGAAAGGAGTAGGGAATAAGTTCCTGAGCAAATCTCCTATAGCCCAAGAAGTGCAACAGTCACTTAACCAATGGGACCTGATGAGGCTCAAAAGCTTCTGTACAGACAGAAACACCATTCTCAGAGTAAATAGACCCCCTTCAAACTGGGAGATGATTTTTGCCAGCTACAACACAGACAGCCTAATTTCTAGAACATACAGAGAACTCAAAAAAATTAATAACAAAAACCCAAACTGCCCCCTCACAAAATGGGGCACTGATCTCAACAGAGAATTCACACAGGAGGAAACACAAATGGCCTTTTCTCACATGAGAAAGTGCTCAACATCCTTAAGCACCAGGGAAATGCAAATCAAAACCACAATGAGATACCACCTTACTCCAGTCAGAATGGCAATCATACAGAAAACCAACAACAATTGTTGCTGGGGAGGATGCGGGGGAAAAAGGAACCCTCATTCACTGCTGGTGGGATTGCAAACTCGTTCAACTGCTATGGAAAGCAGTGTGGAGACTCCTAGACAGAATGGACATAGAACTACCAATGGACCCAGCTATCCCTCTACTAGGCACCTATCCACAAGATGTCACATCTCGATGCAGAAACATTTGTACATTTTTAAAATAATTGAATAAATTGTCCTAAAGATGTTGTTAGAGCTGGGCATGGTGGCATATGTCTTTAATCCTACACGTGGGAAGCTGAGGTAGGAGGATCACCATGAGTTTAAGGCTAACCTGGACTACAGAATTAATTCAAGGTCAGCCTAGGCTAGAATGAGACCCTGTTTCAAAAAAAAATTAAAGAGAAGTTAGAATTAGTTAAGTAGCCTTTTTAATTACAAAGATGCATATATTATCTTCGTATCAGCAGTAGTTAGTGAAAGCTTATGAAAGTTGATATGAGTTAGGGTAAAAGATGACACACTTCAGGAAGTTATAAAGGGGTCATAGGTGCTTCTGAGATTCCAAGCAGCCCACAAGTAAAGAAGCACGTGACCCTATTATAGTGCTTTTTGTATAAATAGACTTGAGTGTGCTCAGGAGGCACATTTAAGCTCCCACTGCTGAGATTGGAGACCCATATCCCCATGACCGCCAATCAGTCATGATGGAGGCCAGAGGCCAGCATGCTTTACCAATTCAGCAATAGGAGCTTCCAGCTGTCTCTCTGGGACAGCCAGCTGTTTATGACCTGTCCTGTCATAAGGCATGACAGCTGCATCCAGAGGGCCTTATAGAACTTGGCCCAGCTGCTCCCCTTCACCGAGTCCTCCAAAAAAAGGTGCTTCCTAGAGTTCCCTCCAGACACTTAAAGTAAAGCTGGCCTTCAGAGTCTTTTGCTTTGAAGAATGACACATAAATGCTCAGCCTGACTGAAACTCAGGCTTCATTCCCCGTAGAAAGCCAGACTGACTACATACCTGCCTGCCAAAAGAGCAGGTCATCTACCTGCCCCACCCTTCCCATGCCTCCCCTATAGATTTGCTTAATGGCTCTCCTGAAGGGAAAACCTCAGGCCTGCCTGCTTACCAAGGGCTGCTATACAAGCTGAGGGGCTCACACAAAAGAAAAGCCCTCTGAAATTCAGGAGGTTCAAAGCCTAAAATCAAGGAATTGGCAAGGTTGGTTCCAGTCCTGTCCTTTTGGCTTCCAGATATCGTATTCTTGTTCATGTGCCATTCTCTTTATATGGCTATTTGTATCCACTTTCCCTTCTCACAAGGACATCAGCCATACCTAACTAGCCCATTCTACAGACTTCACCTTAACTCATCTCTGCAAAGTTCCTGTCTCCAAATAAAGTCATACTCTGCAGTACTGTGAATTCAAATGTCGTGTTCATCAGTTTTCTATCACTATAACAAATATCTGAGATAATAAGACAAGCACTTATAAAAGATAGAGTGTATCTTGGCTTGGGAAGTTTGGGTCTTTGATGAGTTGGCCCCATTGTTTTGAGCCTCTGCTGAGGCAGCATCATGGTGGGAGCACCTACTAAGCAGAACCACTCACTTTATAGCCAGAGAGGAAAGAGAAGAGGAAAGACTGGGGTCTCACAATACCTTTCAAGGTCCTTTTCCATTGAAGCAAACACCTTCTGCCAGGCCCTACTAACTACAGCTTCTCACACTTCCCAATGGTGCCACCCTGAATACCAGGCTTTTAACACATAGACCTGTGAGGGGCATTCAGTGTCTAAACTATAGCAGATATCAGGATATAAATTTTCAGGGGACACAGTTCAATCCCTAACACAATTATATTTCTGGCTCTTAATACAGTATCTGGGACAAAAACAAGGGACTGTTTGGAGAATTAATGATTGAAAATGTCAATTGGGATAGCTACTTTATCAAGCAGCAAAGAGTGTTTGAAGCCATGATTTTTATGTTATAGCAAAAATTTTTTGCTGGAAAATCTAAAATAGGTGTTACTAAATACTCATGTTAGTCATAAAAACCTTGGTAAAGTTTTGTGAAGGATGCCTCACTTTAACTTTATGCAGTTTCAGGAGGAACACTCCAAGATAAACCAGTTATAAAACGTACCTCTTAGTGAATGAATAAGTTGAGCCTACACTGGGTCATTTCCCAAACATAGTTCAATGTGACAGGAAGCCTTCCAGAAGTCATGCCTCAGGCTGCAGATGGCTGCTGTGACCTGGTCCTGCTGAGTTGCCTGCCATTAGCTGTCCTGTCCCCCACACTGGTTTTCATAGTGAATCTGTTCTGCTCCAACCCAGACTCAGTCTCTGCTCTTACCCCATCCAGGCAGGGGCAGGAGGCTTTCTTTAATTCTGCATCATGAAATTGGAAAGAGCTAGGTTTTTTTTTTTCTGCTTAAAAGGGTCATTCATATTATGTGAAAAATGTCTAAGAATTCTAAAAGTTGAAACAAAAGTGTCCCCAAACTTCCAGGAGGCTGAGATAGCTATTATTACAATGAAAATGTTTTTCGTTATGAACACTTCAACATGACTAGTCTCATATGTGACATAGAGTCACCGAAATGGGAACATAGAATGCACGTTTCATCACTTGAATTTGGAACCTAATCTCATGGGTGTGAAGCATGCTAGACCCTACATGGTTCCCTTACAGGATGCAGCTTTCCCTAGGGACCTGGTACTTTCCCCAAGGACATGCATCATTTTTCTACATTTGCTACTGTAAATATCTTGCACTTATCTACATAGACACATTCATATGGCTGCCACTTGTTTCCTGACATAAGGCTGTGAAGTAGAATTGCTGGGTTGACATAAAGACATTTTATCCTAAAGATATTTATACCTTCAGAGAACCTTCAGAGACAGTGTGCTTGCAGTCACTCCCACTTGTAGTTTTTGAAACTGTACTTGCTAACACCTCACATCAGCAGTTCTGTGAAAATGTTGCCAGTTTGACAGACAAAACTGATGTCTTGCTGTTACAAGAATGTTTATTTCTTTACTAACATGACCCACATTTGGTTACTTGCGTTTTTTTCCCTTTTTGAGTTTCCTTTTTTATTTAAATTAATTTATGAAGTAGTAGGTTTCTCTATGCTCTTTTCATACATGGTTAATTTTGGTTGACTCTTCCCTTTATTCAATAGTCTGAAGTTACTACCCTTTCTTATTATGATGGTTAGCACTAGAGAGATCATCGTTGGATAGGTAAATTTTTTTGTTTCAGAATCAGTGCATTTAGAATGATTGCCCCTACACATTTGATTTCCCAGGAAAATGCCTTTTATTGTGGTCCCTGATGGTAATGGTTTATATTGACTGCCAACTTGATGGGACCTAGAATTACCTGTGAGGGATTATCTTGATTAGGTTAAATTAAGGCAGGAAGACCAACCTTAGCAGTGGGCAGCACCATCCCATAGGCTACAATCCTGGACTGTATAAAAAGGAGAGCTCTGGCTGAGCAGAAGTCTTCATCACTCTCTGCATCCTCACTTGATGAATGTGACCAGCTGCCTCAAGCTCCTGCAGCTCTGCCTTCCAGACCATGATAAACTGTGACCTGTGAGATTAAATAACCCTTTTCTTGACAGGCATAATGTCACAGCAACAAGAAAGTAACTACTACATTACACTGATTTTCTAAAAGGGTCAATCAAGTCAGGCTGTTAACAAGTATATAAGCTTTATCACCATCTAATTTTAGACATTATGAAGGTATAAGAAAAATAAATTGTTTCTTTGGCAGTGTTCTCTCCTCCATTATTCCTTTCTTAAACTTCAATTTTTTTTTCATTTATGGTTGTGCATTATTTTTTCTTTTGCTTTTCAAATGTTTAATGAATCTAGGAGACTATATCTATAAACTCCTAGAAGTCTGTTTTTTTTTCTTTCTTTCTTTCTTTTTCCTGAGGTAGGGTTTCAGTCTACTCCAGGCTGATCTGGAACTCACTCCGTAGTTCCAGGCTGGCCTCGACCTCATGGTAATCCACCTACCTCTGCCTCCTGAGTGCTAGTATTAAAGGTATGCACCACCACATCCAGCTAAATGTTTATTTATTTATTTATTTATTTATTTATTTATTTATTTATTGTGAGGGAGAGAGAGAGAGAGGGGGGGGGGGAGAGAGAGAGAGAGAGAGAGAGAGAGAGAGAGAGAGAGAGAGAGAGAGAGAAGAAAGATAGTGGACAAGCCAAGGCCTGCCACTGCAAATGAACTCCAATTGTATACACAACTTAGTGCATTTGGCTTTACTGGGGAATCAAACCCAGGCTGTCAGGCTTTGCAAGCAAGCACCTTTAACTGATGAGCCAACTCTCTAGCTCTCCAAATTAGGGACCATTATCTACCATTTATTTATCATCTAGCAATTTATCTATCTTTCTTTCCTCCTATTTATCTTCCTCTCTCTCTCTCTCTCTCTCTCTCTCTCTTTCCATATATAGTTTGGATCTGGTGATCAGCAAAAGTTCCATGTGTTAGCCTCACCTTAATGTTCTTGGGGAGGATGGAATCTTGAAGAGATAATGTAGAGCCGAGTGGGAGGACTTCAGACTATTGGGCCATGTTGTCAAAGGTATGGTGGCACATCAGCACCTTATTCTTTCTTCTTATCTTTCTTTCTAGACACAAGGGAGTACTGAGCAGTGTTGCTCCAGCACATGACACACTGTGACAGACTGAAAGCAACACAGCCACACCACCAGTACTGAAACTTCTAAAACTGTGAGCCACAACGAACCTGTTCTCCTGATGAATTCATCTATTTAGAAAGCCTAACAACACCCTACTTGCCATGTACCCATTATACTTAGATCCATCCTCCGTTTCATTGGCTTCTGAGGAGCGGTTCTGAGATACCAGTGCTGTCAGTGGGTGTTAAACTTTGCAGGCTTTATATAAGTTCAGTCCCTCCAAATACTTGTTGAAATGATGGAAAGAAAGAAGCTGGTGGCTTAGTGACTATTCTCTCATGCCCATGATTCTGTTTCTTTTTCTTTTCACTTTGGTAGCATTTGCCCATTTTCACAGGATCCTTGATTACTATATTAACTAGGATGGCACCTTTCTCCCAACAAGAAGAGTGGCATAGAAATTTCTCACTGCAGGCTTGTTCTTGTCTTTACTTTTGTCCTGAGTTTGGGTTTGAGGCTCAAGATTATCAGGATAAGGCTCTCAAATTATAAGGCCTGTCCTGAATTGTTGAAAGTTAGAAGCAGCCACCATCATTGGCAGGGAGAGATGGGAAATGACTACACAAGGCAGAGGAAACAGGTTTTAGAGCTGCAAAGTAAGTCTGTTCAGAATCCCCTGGTACTCACTGGCCATTTAGGACAATTTTCCAGCATCCTGTAGATAGAGGTGGTTGTGTGACACTTTTGAGTATAAGGGATGATGCCAGTCCATTCTTTTTTATTTGAGAGAGGAAGAGAGGAACAAAGAGACAGAGAGAGTGCAAGAGAGTTAGTGTGTGCCAGGGCCTCCTGCCACTGCAAATGAACTCCAGATGCAAGCACCAATTTGTGCATCTGGCTTTACATGAGTTCCGGGGAATCAAGCCCAGACGGTCAGGCTTTGCTAGCAAACCTTTAACTGCTGAGCCATCTCTGCAGCCCAGTTAGTCCACTATAAATGCTGATGCTGGTAAACTCAATTGTTGCCTAACCCACCCACTCTTCAGAGCTGAGACTGAGACATTGGTCTGTGTACATGCTAGGCAAGCTTTTCCACTAAAGCCCTTGTTTTGTTTTCTGATTAACTTCTGTGATTTTTTTTTGGGGGGGGGACCTATAACTTACAGTTCTTTAACACCTCCAACAAGAGTCAGCCTAGACTTGAACACACAGTGACTACTTTTAACTTCTGGAATGTGGCTGGATGGTAGCTAGGAATTTAGGAAAGGGCTGAGGCTATAGTTCGGTGGTGATGTATCCTAGTATAAAAGAGGCTCTAGGTACAATTCAGAAGAAGAAGGAGGAGGAGGAGGAAGAGGAGAAGGAGGAAGAGGAGGAGGAGGAGGAGAAACAACAACAACAACAACTTGGGCTGAAGAGATGGCTCAGCAGCAAGGTGCTTGCTTGCAAAGCCTGTCAGTCTAAGTTGATTCCTCAGTACCCATGTAAAGCCAAATGAACAAAGTGGTGCATACATCAGGAGTTCATTTGCAGTGGCAGGAAGCACTGGCTCACCCATACTCACTGTCTCTGCATGCCTCTTTATGTCTCTCTCTTTCACAAATAAATTCTTAAGAATACATAACTATTTCTTCTGAATTACTTATCATAAGGCATCACTTTTCCAAACCTTTCACATACTTTTCCGCATCTTTAAGATTTTTATTGGAAACTTTAATAGATGAGCCTACTGTAATTTGGATAAGTTCCGATCATGTTATTCTCTTTTGTCCCTCTCCCTTGTCCCTTTCCATGAAGGACCCTGCTCATTCAAGGTAGTACTTCCTCTGATTTGTTGTCTCATTCCTTTTGCTGTCCTCCCTCCTCATGTCAAAATGTTTATGGGCTCAAAACAATGCAGGTCTTGAGGGGATATCAGTAATCAATGTGGGATCATGAATGCACCACACATTTTCATCCTTCAACAGCTCTTTGAGATGGACACTCTCATACCTGGGCGGGAGGTGTAGCTCAGTGGTAGAAAACTTGTATAGCATTCATGAGGCCCTGGGTTCTATCTCCAGCCATTACCACCTAAACAGAAAAATGCTAGCGCTACACTCATTTCACTGATGGATTGTTGAGAAACAGAAGCATACATAGAGTGGTTGAGAACTTGCCCATGGCCACACAGGAAGTAGAAACCAAGGGAGATGGGTTTCAGGAAGGCAGGCTGCTTCCTAGATCGTCTTCCACTGAAAACTGAAGAGTGGAAGGCAAACCATCCAAGACTTTTGCCATCACATGGTCAGTATGTGATGGAAAGTGCTAGAAGGCTAACAACGTGCACAGCTAGTTAAATCATGGGGAAACACTGACAGCTGCTTGAGGCAAAAGCTCAGAAAATCTTTGTATTTGTTGATGACCATCTGAAGATCATCTATCCCTCTTTTCCAAGCTCATGGATCAATGTTAGAAACCCACCCCTCTTCTCTGTGTTTGGGGAAACTTCACAGTGATCAAAGCTGTCTGAGGGCACAGGGCAATGCCTACTGTAAGCCAAGCTTCTGTGAGGAGTTCTGTAATCCCTTTCCAGCATGGATTTTTGACATGGCAGCCGAATGCAGCTCAGCTCTCCTTGAAGAGCATTCCCCATGTGATGACCTCACAAAAAGACAACTGGGTCTAAGTTGATCTAGAACCTTTGAGACCTGGAAGGTAAATAAGTTGGAACTCACATAAGTGTGAATGCACAGACAGACATGTAAGCACACACCAACATAGGCTGATCTGCTCACAGAACATGAGTCCTGGGCCCTGGCTCTATATGCTTTGACAAAGCCTTGGGATCATCTACAGGCCTTGAAGGAGGTTGTGAAACAAAAATGTGTGAAAGCAGTAAGCCACACAGGGCTGAGATGAACCACCAAACCTGGTACAGTTATGGGAAGAAAGGATTTATTGAAGTTACAGATCCAGGGAAAGTTCCATAAGAGGCTGGTACCCTTTCACAGGTCTAAGCAGAGAGAGAGACAGAGACAGAGAGAGAGAGAGAGAGAGAGAGAGAGAGAGAGAGAGAGAGAGAGAGAGAGAGAGAGAGACCAGCACCACAAGCACACACCAGCAAACAGGTGGGAAGTTGGAGGGAAGAAGAAAGTGATTTCCTTCCCCTGGAGCTGCCTTACATCCTGCCCCCTACTGAGAGCTGCCCACTCTGGAGGAAAGGCTCATTCTGGAGCAGAGACCTCCTCTTTTAGCTAATCCTTCCTCTAAGCAACCTGAGACCTACCCAAGATTACAGTGGATTACTGAACAGGTCAAATTGACAGCAAAACAACTATCACAGAGACATAGTGGACTTTCCTACAAGTTACAGGCTCTAAGTAATACATTTCCTTCCTTATTTAAACTCTCTTAGATCTCTAGCAAGTTCACTGTGGATCATGATTTGATGATTTAGTAGATATAATCCCTTCTTGTTTTTTTATGGTAAAGAAAGAATTTCAATATTTTAAGACTATCATTCTTCAACATGCAAATATAAAATTAATATATCTTTGGATTGTACTGCATTAGAATGCTTAATTTTTAATTTTTCCATATTTATTGTTAATAATTAGATACATTTTTTCTATTTTATTTATTTATTTATTTATTTTTATTTTATTTATTCATTTTCAAGCAGAGAGAGAGAGAGAGAGAGAGAGAGAGAGAGAGAGAACACACCAGGGCCACCACCTTGTGGGTCTGGCATATGTGGGTCCTGGGGAATTGAACCCAGGGCCTTAGACACTGGAGGCAAGTGCCTTAACCGCTGAGCCATCTCTCCAGCCCAATAATTAGATACATTACATGAGCAAATCTTATGGTGGTATCCCTAATTCCCTCCTCCCTGTTCCCACCCAGCTGGAGGCTTTTCAACATGGTCTTGCTGGAGCAAGGGGGATATGGATTATACCAAAGGTAGCCAGATTTTCTCATCTCTTTCCCCCCACCATGGTTCTTACAATCTTTCCACCCCCTCTTCCACTCAGATCCCTGAGTCATAGTGGAATAGTTTTAGGTCTGCTCTACTGTTGAGGTCTTAAGAATCTCTGGATTTCTGCTTTAGATTGTGTTGGGTATCCTCAGTGTCTGTCTTCATTATCCTTTAACAGGTTATCTGATTTGCTGTGGAGGTAGGTCTCTTGCTCATTTCACACCTCTTATTGTTTACTTCTGTGTCATCTCAATTTGTTGGCATGAGAGGGACAATTATAGAGGAAGGAGACAGACACCAGGCCAATACTTCTTGAGTGTCATCCTAGCTATAAGTTAGCAGGCATGTAGCACAAGCATAAAAATTGTCTTTAAAGAACTGGGGATGTAGCTCAGCAATAGATTGCTTATTTGTATTTACAATAACCACAAAAAAGAAAGAAAAGAAAATGTCTTTGGATATGTTCTGCCACAGTTTTCCCACAGAAGAGCCTTTCCTAAGAAGACATGAGATTGTTTTGCCATGGCTTGTTCTTGGTTACTCACTGTGGCTTGCTTCTTCCCCAGGAAGGCCTCTTTCTTTTATTTAAGGTTCCACTTAGATGCTTTCTAAGGAGCAAAACCTACTTCTATCCTTCAGAGTCTGCCATCCTTTTATTTATGTGTGCCCAAAGAACATCTGTTCACCTATCACTTACTATGCTAACAGGTTCCTTAAAATATAAGGGGCTGTTGTACAAGAAGAATGCTAATATTAGTATATTTGAGATTTAATAAAGTCTAATGAGTTATAGGATTCTATAAAAATAATAAATATATATTGTGTGTGTCTTTCTCTCTGTCTCTCTCTATCAAATAAATAAATTTTAAAGAATATTGGTTTTATACATTAAGAAGGCTTCCTGATATAATTTCACAATTATGAATATGTTAATATAAATTAAAATTAATAATAATTATTATTTAATGTATTAATATAAATTTAAAGTTTCCTAATATTTATATATTAATAAAATGCATTTAATCAAATTTTAGAAGCACTGAATTAAAAGCAAATATATCGAATTATCTTTAACAACTTAAATGCTCTGGAATGGAGGTTAATAGTAGTTGTTCATGTGTGCATATCTCCTCTGTTAAGCACATGGGAGGATATCATGATCCCAGCAATTTGGCCGATTCTGGCTAATAGAGCAGTTCAGCTAGGCCACACCATTAAACTGCTAGCTGGGTATTGTGGGGCATGCATGTAATCTCACCACTTAGGAGGCTGAGGCAGGAATAGTGCCATGAATTTAAGGCCAGCCTGGGATACAGAGTGAAAGGCAGGATAACCAGGCTACACAGCTTACTGAAGTTCAGAGGGCTGGGGAGATGGCTCAGTGGATAAAGTACTTGTTGCTCAAGCCCAAGTCCTGAGTTTGTATGAAATATAACATAGGTCAGAGTTCCTCACTGCTGGAAGGAGGACTCCACTCCATGTCACATGGACCTCTCCATAAAACAGCTTGAGTATTCTTACTCAAAATAGAATAAGGAGATGAACAAGGGACCCATAGCCACAGCCATTCAACCAACTCTAGATTAGCCAAATGTGTTTGTGTTTTTCAGGATACAATGAGAGAGCTGTGGCCCATCTAACCCTACCAACCAACCGTAGGCCAATGGATGAGATCCTGACAAGAGAGAAGCCACCACAGTCATATCAGGGAGGATCCATAGGGACCCAGCAGACAATGACAGATGAACAGTGATCTATAACCACAGTCATTCAATCAACACAGGATAGGCCATTGAGACAGAAACCAAGGATTTTTGACACAAGGACCCCTAAGCTCGCAACATTAAAGCAGCCTTATTACTCACTCACCACGACTCAGGGAACTGAGCGGAAGAGGGGGCGGAAAGATTGTGAGAGCCGTGGTGGGAGAGACTGTCCGGAGGCATGGCACCCATCAGTAACAACACACTTGGGCCAGGAAGACCGGGATGAGTACTAAGATATACAGGATCCCTTGCCACAAGGACTAATACAGACAGCCCACGGAGGAGGATATACAACTGAT
>PVHP010010288.1:0-31259 GCA_004024765.1 Zapus hudsonius | reverse complement strand
GAATAAGGAGGAAGCCACAATGCCTTTTATGATCTGGGGTTAGAAATGACAATTTGTTATTTTTGTCACATTGTCTGTTCCTAAAAAGCCAGTCATTAATTACAGTCCGCACTTCAGAGGAGGAGAATCAGTCTCTGTTTTTTTTTAGTATTTATTTATTTGCATGTGTGTGTAGATGGGGTGGGAGTGAGGAGGGCTGCACCAAGACCTTGGCCCTTGCACAAGAAGGTGGACACTTGGAACACCATTTGTGTCCAGCTTATGTGTGGTGGACTGGAAATTGATCCTGGACTGGCATGTTTTGGAAGCAAGAACCTCTAATCACTGTGCATTCTTCCCAGGCCTCAGTTTCTAGTTTTTGAAGGGAGAAAAAAAGAGATTGTAGATGTGTTTCAAGACCAGCACTCAGAGCACCTGAAGAGACCATGTGTTCTGGAGAATGGGATTGTAATGGAGCCCCATCAGCCTGGGCCTGAGTAACATGGTGGAACAGAGCCTTTCCTGACGTGTCATACTATTGGAGTTTGGAGGTTACTTGTGATCACATAGAACAACCTAGATGATCATGACTTGTGATAGATAAAATCATAATCACGAGTTCCCAAAATTTAAATGAAGCATATATATATATACATATATATAATGTCCATAATGAATTACATTATTTAGTGGGCAAACAATGAGTTGTTATCCCCAGTTCCCAAATTCCCCCCCTCCCTATCCCCAATCAGCTGGATATCCTCCTCCGTGGACAGTCTGGATCAGTCCTTGTGGCAGGGGACCATGGATAGCCCAGTACTCAGCCCGGTCCTCCTGGCCCAAGTGTGTTGTTACTCAAGGGTGCCATGTCTCTGGATAGTCTCCCCACCATGGCTCTCACAATCTTTCCGCCCCCTCTTATGCTCAATTCCCTGAGTTGTGGTGGTTGAGTATTAAGGCTGCTTTAATGTTGTGAGCTTAGGGGTCTTTGTGTCAAAATTGTTGGTTTCTGTCACCCTGGCTTATCCTGTGTGGATTGAATGGCTGTGGATGGGGGTCCCTTGTTCATCCCATCATTCTCTGCGGGGTTCCATATGGATCATCCAAGATATGACTGTGATGGCTCATCTCTTGCCAGGATCTCAACTATCTGCCTATGGTCGGATTAGATGGGCCACAGCTCTCTCACTTTATCCTGAAAAATACAAACACAATCTCCATCAGAGAGTGAGATCAGTACAGGTTAATAAGTAGACACAATTCTGGATTACCTAGATTCTATTTTTAGTAGCCTCCCTGTCAATCGCTCCCATATTGCATCTTTTCTTGTGAGCCCAAGAGTAAGGGATCCGGTATCTATCACCCTGAATCCCCAGTTCCAGTCAAGAGTTCCCCCTCACTAAGTGGAATATTTGGCAGAATCTAAAAGTGGTTGATTGTCTCCCCCAGGCCTAAGATTTCTCCATTGCATGAGTGCTCCTTTCTTGATTCACTGTTCTCTCCCAGTAGGAAGTGTGGTCAGCCTACTCATGGCCGCAGACTGTGTTTCATGTCAGTGGTCTCTGTTTACTCCAGCTGTTGTTGATCAGCTTCCCATGGCAGCTTGTGTAGTGCCTTCCAGCATTGCACTAACTGCCATCTGGGGGCTGGTTACCATTCCGGACCTTGAAGGGTCTCTTGATGCTGTGGTTTCTTCAGCAACAGGGTTTTGCCTCAGGCCTGGGGAGGGCACTCAAGAGCTTTGATAGAATTCTGTCTTGTTTTTGGAACCTCATGGTTCATTTTGGTCAACAGTTCAGTGAGGGAAGGAACCAGTGGCTGGGATTGCTCAATTATTCACAGGCTTAGACACTTTCCCATACTACTCATGGCCCCTCTTGCCAGACAACGCAAACTACTTGCACAATAGGTTACAGTATGCAAATGAGGATTTTATGTTTTTGAACCTAATTTGGTTTAGCCTCATGCTTGAGCCGTTCCCCTCCCCCATCCCTTACACCTCATTCATAACCTCTCACTTCTTTCTATTAGTCTGCATAGAGTTTACGGTTATCCTGGTAAAGGACCGCATATGAGGGAGAATATTCGGTGTTTGATTCTCTGTTCTTTTGAGTGTTCGCTTAGTAAGATCTGCTCGAAGTCAGACCATTTTTTTCTAAATTTCGATATGTCATTTTTCCTTTCAGCTGAGTTGAAAGACCTGAATGTAATGAGAACTATGGACTGTGAGGTTTGGCTTATGAGGTGGAGAAAGAACTTTATCAGGACTGTTCCAGAAGCAGTTTGCATGAGAGGCTTGCTGCATTCTGCCTGCCTGTGTCCTGGAAACCTGTGCAGGGTTGTTTTACGTAAAGATGGAATGGTGTGAGCAGATGGAGATGGCACAGAAAGAAAGATCTTTGGGTCGAAACTGCTGCCCGTTCACCTGCAATTGTTTGAGAGATTACAACCATTGAGATTGGGCCAGCTGGTCTGCATTGGAACAACAGGAGGAATGCGGACTCTTTGAAGTAAGGGGCCTGAATGCTTTGATTCCCCCCCTGGATTAACAAGGTGGTAGCCCACCTGGTTCTGTGGAATGGAGATTGTTTAGAAAGAGAGGGTCATTGGATTTGCAACACAATTTTGTTTTTGAAAAATGGCCATCGGCATGTGAAGCAGGTGTGCAAGGTTGCCTTCATGGAGCCCGATGAGGATGAACTGTGGGTTGCAATGGAGACCCAAAGAATTCCAGGACTATGGATGGGGTGCCAAGGCGAGCTGCCAGCACCAGATGATGTTTTACCGGACTGTGAGTAGTCGAGCAGGAGGGGCGGAATTGAATCTCCAAGAGTCTTGTGTTATTGGTTAAAATCATTGAACTTGGAGTTAGAGATTGATGGTGCCCTGTTTGTTTAAAATCTTGTATTGGTCAATCTGTTTTTGCTGTGCCTCATGTTTTACATTGTGAATGTTCTGTGCCATTACGGGTTTATTTTTGGTATTATGGATCAGTTGAAAGCTGTGGGGACTTAAGAGTTGAGCTGTATGCATTGTATTTACATCATGTATGATTATTAGTTGGTGGGGGCCAGGGGCGGACTGTCATGGTTTGATCCAGGTGTCCCCCACAAACAAATGAATGTGTTCTGATAGATTGATCCTCAGCTGATGGCAGTTTGGGTTTTACAACCTCGATGAAGCTGTGTTGTTGGGGGTGGACTTATGGGGTTATAAGCCAGCTTCCCCTTGCCAATATTTGGCACACCTTCCTGCCGCTGTTTGCAGTGCTGTGGCAGAGGTGATGTCCAGCCCTTTGCTCATGCCATTGTTTTCCCTGCCATAATGGAGTCTCCTCAAGTCCGTAAGCCAAATAAACCCATTCCTCTACAAGCCACTTTTGTTTGGGTTCTTTCTGCGCAGCAACTAGAAAGCTGACTGCAACAACTTTGTTTAGGATTTTTGCATCCAAGTTTATCAGGGATATGGGTCTGTAGTGTTCTTTTCTTGTTACATTCTTGCTTGGTTTGGGAATTAGGGCAATGTAGCTTCGTAGGAGTTTGGGAGCATACCCTCTTTTTCTATGCGCCTGACAAGCTTTTAAAATAGAGGTTTCATTTCTATGATGAAGGTTTGGTAGAATTCGGCTAAGAATTCTGGACTTGGGCTTTTCCATTTGGGGAGGTTCTTGATTACCAATTCAATCTCTGTGATTGTTATCAGATTGTTATCAGATTGTTTAGGATTTTTACCTGCTCTTGTCTGAGCTTTGGTAGTTGGTAGGTGTCCAGGAATTTATCCATTTCTTCCAGGTTCTCTAATTTTGTGGAGTAGAGGGTTTGGAAGTATGACCTGACGATGCTTCCAATCTCTTTGGGATCTGTTGTGATCACACCCTTTTCATTTTTCATTTTGTGAATTTGGGCCTTCTCTGTTTTTTGTTTGACTAAACTGGCCAGGGGTTTGTCAATCTTATTGAATTTTTCAAAGAACCAACTCTTTGATTTGTCTATTTTTAAAATTGTTTTCTTTGTTTCCAAGTCATTAATCTCAGCTCTGATCTTAATTATTTCCTTGCATCTCGAGATCCTAGGGTTGGATTTTTCCACTTGTTCTAATGACCTTAGGTGGGAGGATAGCTGGTTGATTTGAGACCTCTCTGTCTTCATTATGAAGGCATTTAGTGCAGTGAATTTTCCCCTGAGGACTTCCTTCATTGTGTCCCATAAATTCTGAAAGGTTGTGTCCTCATTATCATTTGTTTATAGGAAATTCAGGATTTCCAGTCTGATTTCTTTTTTGACCCAATCATTGTTCAGGAGTGAGTTGTTCAGTTGACAATATCTATTGAAATTTTTGGATCCTCTTCCATTGTTAATTTCTAGCTTTAATGCGTTTTGGTCCAATATGATGCAGGGGATTACATTGATCTTTCTGAATTTGTTGAAGGATGATTTATGGCCTAGTATGTGGTCAATTTTGGAAAAGGTTCCATGCGGTGTTGAGAAGAATGTGTAATCTGTGTCCTTGGGATGGAATGTTCTGTAAATGTCTGTTATCCCTAGTTCGTCTATGGTGCTATTTAGCAACTTTATTTCCCTGCTTGTCTTTTGTTTGCACGATCTGTCTAGTGATGACAGTGGAGTGGTAAAGTTTCCTATTATGATGGTGTTGATATCTATATCTGCTTTGCTTTTGAGTAATTTATGCTTAATGAACTGAGGGGCCCTTGCATTTGGTGCATACATATTTAGTATAGTGATGTCTTCTTGCTGGATTGTTCCCTTGATGAGTAGGAAGTGGCCATCATTGTCCTTTTTTTATTGCTGTTGGTTTAAAGTCTATTTTGTCAGATATTAGAGTAGCTACACCTGCTTTTTTTATTCCCACATGAATGGAAAATTGTCTTCCCACCCTTTTACTCTCAGTAGGTTACTGTCTTTAACGATAAGGTATGTTTCTTGAAGGCGACAGATGGAAGGGCCCATTTTCCTGATACAACCTGAGATCCTGTGTCTTTTTATAGGAGAGTTGAGTCCATCTATATTCAAAGTTATAACTGTCAGGTTTGCTTTAAACCCTGCCATGTTGGAGCGAATATGGAGGTTGGGATCTGAGCTGTTGTTATTATCTCTTTGATGTTATCTTGCTTGTTCTCTGTTCCTTTGCTGAGGTCGAATGTTTATCTCATCTACATGGGATATTTCATGAAATATCTTCTGAAGGTCTGGCTTTGTGTTCAAGTAATTGTAGAGCTGGTTAATTTCATGGAATACTTTCATTTCTCCATCTATTATGATGGATAACTTTGCTGGGTACAGTAGTCTAGGTTGGAATCTGTACTTCTCTAGGCCTAGGATCGCTTTGTTCCAAGATCTCCTGGCTTTTAAAGTTTCTCTGGAGAAGTCTGAGGTGATTCTGATGGGTTTTCCTTTATAAGTGATTTTCCTTTCTCTTGCTGCTCTAAGGACTCTCTCTTTAGTCTCAATGTTTGGCATTGTAACTAAGATATGTCCTGGGGTGTTCCTCCTTTGGTCCAATTTGTTTGTGGTCCTCCAAATCTCTTTTAGAAGTACAGGGCTATCTCTTGCTATGTGTGGAAAGTTTTCTTGATTAATTCTGTTGAAAATATTTTCTATGATCCCAGTATGGTTTTCTTCATCTGGGATCCCCATGATTCTGAGATTAGGTCTTTTTATGGTACCCTACATTTCCCTTGAGTCTTGTTCACTTGCTCTTTTGAATTTTGTCAAGTTTCTCATTTCTCTTGAATTCTCCTCTGTTCTGTCTTCCATGTCTGAGGTTCTGTTTTCCCAGTGGTTAATCCTGTTGGTAAGAGATTCTAGGGATGTTCTTATTATTTCAATATGGTTTATTTTTCTGCCAATTCTTTTTGGTTTGCTTCTATCATCCTGTTGAGATGTGTTTTCATTTCAAGGTTTGATTTAATTACTTCTTCCTGACAGTCATTCTTATATTTGCAGATATCTTCAGTTAATTTCAAAAGCTGGTTTTTGATACCCTCAGCAGGTTTTGTCTTTATTTCAGATATGTCTCTTCTGAAGTTCATTAGGTTCTCCTCAACTATATTAAGCCTGGTGGTAAAGCTAATGTGCTGACTTTATACCTTTTCATTATGTTGGTCCATTCTTTCTTGCATGAATAACATTAAGTTCTCCTTAAGATCTGTGCCAGTATGATTGGGGTTTAGTGTCATGTCTTCCTGGGCCTTCCTCTGCTCTCTCTCTTCAGTGGTATTGTTGTTGCTATTGTCGTGGTTTCCTCAGCTGGTGGTATATTCTTGCATTGAGGTCTGCCCATTTCTATTCCACTTGGGGTGATTGGTGGAATTCCTTTGATCTGATTACACTTTGCTAGTGTCTTCTGGGAGGACACTGGGCCCCTCTGGTAGGAATAGGCCCTTACTTGTTTAATCTGTGTGTGTGCCCTCAGATCCCTCGCTGGACTTTGATGGTGATACTGGGGGTAAGCTGTTAGGAAGGGTATGGGGCTATTGGGACTTAGTAAGCAGAGGATGTGGTGACAGGTCCTATGTAGCCTGCTAGAGGGTGCAGGACACCTTGGAGACAAGGTAAGATGGAGAAGGGGGCCAACTGCCTATCACTGTCCACCCACAGACTATATATCCTGTAGGGAAACCATGGGAGCCAGGTTGCGGTAGAAAAACAGGAGCAAGTTGGCACACAGGAGAACTGCAGAAACATGAGCTTGAGGATACCTCAGCAACCAGTGCTTGGAGGATTATACAGAGTCAGTGGGCAGGGTTATCATGAGGAATTGGGGTTGGGGGAGGTGCAGGGGTAGATAGGCAGGGAAACCGTGGGGGTCAGGGCTCAAGGAAGCCACCGGGTTATAAAGAATAGGAAAAAAGATAAAGAGAGAGAAAAGCAAAAAAGAATAAAAAAATTAAAAAGAAAATAGGCACGTAAGTTGGCTGGGCAGGGGGCGGTGCAAACCCTTGCAGGAGATGTAGAAGCTAGGGGAGGGGCTGCAGAGAAGAATCCCCGGTGGGCGGGAGGGAAAGAAAAATGAAAGAAAAAGAAAAAAAACTACAACAACAACAACAACAACAAAGAAATATTAAAACACAATAAACCAGCAAGGGGGTGGGTCATGGCAGGGGGCGACGCAGTTCCACGCGACGACGTGGAGGCTGCGGGGAGGGGTTGTAGAGTATAAGCCCCTGTGGGCAGGTAGGAGAAGAAAAAGGAAAGAAAAGAAATGAAAAAAAAGTTAAAAGGAAATAAACCAGCAAGGGGGTGAGGTGTGGTGGGGGCGGGGCAGACCTGCATGGAGGCTGGAGGTGGGGCTTCAGAGGATAAGCCCCTTGGGCGGGTAAAATAAGAAAAAGGAAAAAAAAGTTAAAAGGAAATAAACCAGGAGCAATTTGGTGAACGAGTAACAGCATTGCCAGTACTCTCTCTGTAAAGGTTTGATTTTCCAGCCAGGATCCAAACCCCGGACCCCAGCCAGACCTGAACCCAAGTCCACCCTCTTCCCAGCTCCTATACCAGCACAGAAAGGGTTCCCCAGTGGCTCTCTGCTCTGTAGAGGAGCAGAGAGCCGACCCGTCCCCACTACAAGATCCCGCCATTGTCTCCTCCGAGACTGCGCTGCTGGCTGAGCACCTTTCCCTCACAGGCCCCCTTCCCTACAGCACCCGATCCTCTAGCGCACTTCTCTCCATGACCCCCCCCCCACATAAACAGGAAAAGCAATCCTTGGGCATACTGACCTAGCTTGGTTCCGGGGCCAGACCTCAGGCAGATACCTGGGAACCTCAGTAAAGATCAGTGCAGATGAGTACCTGACAGGAGGGCACAGGCGGACTTGGCGAGTACCAGTGAACACATGCCACTGCCAGGTGGGAAGACACTGGGATCTATAGTTTGGGAGGCTGGGGCTGTTTCTACTGCAGCATACCAATCGGGGACAGGGGCCTATGAGGTGGCTCTAAGACTAAACAGTCACATACAGAGGGATCCAGATGGGTAAAGATCTGAGCCTGTCTGGGGACAGAACACCCTAACAGGAAAGACCTCTGTTTAAGATCAAACCTGGTGATCATTCCTCTCGAAGTAAAGTGGGCTGAATAGCACTCCCCAGGGTGCCTGAGTCTCACTCCCCTACCTGGACATGGGCAGAAACCAATGAAAAAAATCCACAGAAATTAAAGACGGATATCCCCAACTCAGGGCCCCTAGTCCCATTACGGAACAGGAAAGTAAAAAGGAAGTGGAATCAACAAAAAGAGAGAATAATATGACTCCTGACCACAACTGCAATGCAAACATGAAGCAGTTAATGGCTGTTAAGGAAATGATGAGAAAAGACATGAATGAGATGAAGTTATCTAACTCAAACATAGTCTCCAGACTGAATTTAATAGAGAGAAATATGAATGAATTCAGAAACACATTAACTGAATTGAAGATTAATCAACTAAGAGAGGAGCTAGAAAATCAAATGATTAAATTTGATGAGGACTTAAAAAAACTTAAAAATGATTATCAGGAATCCCAAGCAAAAACAAAATTAGATTGGAAATTAGATCTCACCAAAGAATTGGAGTCTATAAACAAAGTTATAGCAGAAACAAATAATGAAAATGAGATGTTAAAAACCTCCCTTGAATCAATCAGTCACAGAGTTGATAATTTGGAGGACAGACTTTCAGAAGTAGAAGACAAATCAGAAGGAATTAATAAGGATGTCATAGGTTTCAAAAAATTCAAGAAATCAAGTGAGCAAAACTTGAGGGATCTATGGGATACAATAAAAAGGACCAATATTAGAATCATGAGGATCCAAGAGGGAGAAGAAGCCCAGGCTAAGGGCATAGGAAATATCTTCAACAGAATTATTCAAGGAAACACTCCATATCTAACAAGAGAAAGCCCACTCAACTTTCAAGGGGCCCAGAGGACTCCAAACAGACAGGACATGAAGAGGAATTCTCCAAGACACATTGTAATTAAGACGCATAACATAGAAAGCTAAGAGAAAATACTCAAAGCTGCTAGAGAAAAGCAAACCGTAACTTACAGAGGAAAAGCCATCAGACTTACCTCAGACTTCTCATTAGAAACCATGAAAGCCAGATGGGCTTGGAATAATGCTTTTCAGAGCCTAAAGAAGTATGGCTTTCAACCTAGACTACTGTACCCAGCAAAGCTATTCCTCATAATAGATGGAGAAATGAAAGTGTTCCATGAAGTAAACCAGCTCTATGACTATGTGAAAACAAAGCCAAAATTTCAGAAGATCCTGCAAGAGATATCCCACACAGAAGAAACAAGAAATCTACCTCAGAAGAGTACCAGAGATCAGGCACGACAATCACAGTCAGTGCTCTAATAACAGCAGCACAGACAACAACCCGAATTAACCCTTCATCATGGCAGGGCTTAAATCAAACCTCACAGTTATATCACTGAATATAAATGGACTTAACTCCCATATAAAAAGACACAGACATGCAGGGTGGATCAGAAAAATGGACCCTTCCAGCTGCTGCCTTCAGGAAATGCACCTAACCTCTAAAGACAGCAATCTTCCTAGAGTAAAAAGATGGAAAACAGTTTATCAGGTATGTGGAAGTAAAAAGTAAGCAGGTGTGGCTACATTAATGTCTGAGAAAATGGACTTTACACCAAAGTCAATTAAAAAGGATGAGGATGGTCACTTCTTACTCATCAAAGGAATGATCCAACAGGAAGGTATCATCATCAACGTATATGCACCGAATTTGGGTGAAATACAGTTCATAAAGGAAACCCTACTCAAAAATAAAGCAGAAACAGACTCTAATTCCATCATAGTAGGAGACTTTAATACACCTCTATCAGCTCTAGACAGATCAACCAAACAGAAGATCAGCAGAGACATAACGGAGCTCAGTAACACCATTGACCAGTTGGGGATAACAGATATTTACAGAACATTCTACCCCACAGACACAGAATATACATTCTTCACAGCAGTGCATGGAACTTTTTCTAAAATTGATGACATCTTAGGTCACAAATCTTCCCTAAACAAATTCAAAAAGATTGATGTAGTTACTTGCATCATATCAGACCATAGTGCATTAAAGGTAGAAATTAACAGAGGAACACGATCCAGAAAATACAAAAAGTACTGGCGCTGAATAATTCGCTCCTAAAAAATGATTGGGTCATCCTAAAAATAAAACAGGAAATTCAGAATTTCCTAGTAATAAATGATGATGATAACACATCTTATCAGAACTTGTGGGACAAAATGAAAGCAGTCCTGAGGGGAAAGTTCATAGCGCTAAATGCCTTCATATCAAGAACAGAGAGGTCTCAAATCAGTCGCCTAACCACACACCTAAGATCATTGGAACAGATGGAAAAAGCTAACCCGAGGAGCGCAAGATGAAAGGAAATAATTAAAATCAGAGCTGAGATTAATGAATTGGAAATAAAGAAAACGATTTAAAAAAAGGATAAATCAAAGAGTTGGTTCTTTGAAAAAGTTAATAAGATTGACAAACCCCCAGCCAATCTAATCAAACGAAGAAATGATAAAGCCCAAATCTACAAAATCAGAAAGGACAATGGTGAGATCACAACAGATCCCAAAGACATTGGAAGAATCATCAGGTCATACTTCCAAAACCTCTACTCCACAAAATTAGAGAACCTGGAAGAAATGGATAAGTTTTTGGACACCTACCAACTGCCAAAGCTTAAACCAGAGAAGATAAAAACACTAAATAAACCTATCACATCCACAGAGATTGAAGATGTAATCAAAAACCTTCCCAAAAGGAAAATCCCAGGACCAGATGGTTTCTCAGCTGAATTCTACCAAGCCTTCATCATAGAGCTGAAACCACTCTTTCTGAAGCTTGTTAGAAGCATAGAAAAAGAGGGAAGGCTTCCAAACACCTTCTATGAAGCTACCATTGCCCTAATCCCCAAACCAGGCAAGGATGCAACATGAAAAGAGAACTACAGACCCATATCTCTGATGAACTTAGATGCAAAAATCCTGAAAAAAGTCCTAACAAACTGCATACAACAATATATCAAAAATATTATCCATCCTGACCAAGTTGGCTTTATCCCAGAGATGCAGGGATGTTTCAACATAGGCAAGTCAATAAACGTAATACATTACATTAATCGGCTCAACCACAAAAACCACATGGTTATCTCAATAGATGCAGAGAAGGCCTTTGAAAAAATTCAACACCACTTCATGTTCAAAGCTCTGGAAAGAATAGGCATAGATGGCCTATACCTCAATTAAATAAAGACAATTTACAAAACTCCTAAAGCACAAATCATTCTCAATGGGGAATGACTCAAGGAGTTCCCACTCAATTCAGGAACAAAACTCTCACCACTGCTCTTTCACATAATGCTTGAAGTTCTAGCCCAAGCGATAAGAGAGGAGAAGGGCATAAAAGGGATACAAATTTGAAAGGAAGAAATTCAACTATCCCTCTTTGCACATGACATGATCCTGTATATATCAGGCCCAAAGAATAGTATCAGTAACTTCTTGAAGGTGATTGAACCCTTCAGCAATGTGGCAGGATATAAAATTAACACACAAAAATCAGTAGTCCTTCTATATGCAGTGGACAAGCAGAAAGAAAAAGACATCAGAGAGACTGTCCCATTTTCTATATCATCAAAGAAAATCAAATACCTTGGAATATCACTAAACAAGGTTGTAAAGGACTTATTGAAGGAAAATATTGAAACACACAAGAAGGAAATAGAGGAGGATGTGAGAAGATGGAAAGATATTGCATGCTCATGGTTAAAGAGAATCAATATAGTAAAAATGGCAATCCTGCCAAAAGCAATTTACAGATTCAATGCCATGCCAATAAAAATCCCAACCCCTTTCTTCATAGACATAGAAAAAATAATCTCTAAATTTATTTGGAAGGGCCAAAGACCTCAGATATCTAAAACTATTCTAAGTAAAAACACCTACTCAGGAGGTATCACCATTCCTGACTTCAAAACATACTACAAAGCCATAGTAACTAAAACAGCATGGTACTGGCATAAAAACAGACAGACGGATAAATGGAACAGGATTGAAGACCCAGCTTTAATTGGAAGTAACTTCAGTTATTTGGTCTTTGACAAGGGGGCCAACAATGTACGCTGTGCCAAAGATAGCATCTTCAACAAATGGTGCTGGATGAATTGGATAAACACGTGTAAAAAAATGAAAATAGACCCACTCCTTTCACCATGCACAAAAATCAACTAAAAATGGATCAGAGACCTTGATATAAATACGGTGACCCTGAACACCATGGAAGAAAAAATAGGAGAAATTCTACATGAAATAGGAGTAGGGAAAAATTTCCTGAGCAAATCTCCAGCAGCCCTGGTTAACAAACACTTAACCAATGGGACCTGATCAGGCTCAAAAGCTTCTGTACAGACAAACGAACCACACTCTGAGCCAGTAGACCTCCTTCAAATTGGGAGATGATTTTCGCCAGCTACAACTCAGACAGAGGCCTAATTTCCAGAACCTACAGAGAACTCAAAAATATTAATAACAAAAACCCAAAATGCCCCCTACCAAACTGGGGCACTGATCGCAACAGAGAATTCACAGAGGAGGAAACACAAATGGCCTTTGCTCACCTGAGAAAGTGCTCAGCATCCTTAAGCATCAGGGAAATGCAAATCAAAACCACAAAGAAATATCATCTTACCCCTGTCAGAATGGCAATCATAAAGAAAATCAACAAGAATCGTTGCTGGCGAGGATGCGGGGGAAAAAGGAACTCTCATTCACTGCTAGTGGGATTGCAAACTTGTTCAACAATTATGGAAAGCAGTGTGGAGACTCCTAGACAGAATGGACATAGAACTACCAATGGACCCTTCTGTCCCTCTGCTAGGCATCTACTCACAAGATGCCACATCTCGATGCAGAAAATTTTGTACAACTATATTTATAGCAGCTCAATTCATAATAGCCAGGAATTGGAATCAACCCAAATGCCCATCCATGGAGGAATGGACAGCGAAACTGGTATATTTATACAATGAAATTCTACTCAGCTGAAAGGAAAAATGACATATCGAAATTTAGGAAAAAATGGTCTGACTTCAAGCAGATCTTACTAAGTGAACACTCAAAAGAACATAGAATTGAACACTGCATACTCTCCCTCATATGTGGTCCTTAACCAGGATAACTTTTTTTTCTATCCAGACTAGTAGAAAGAAGTGAGAGGTTATGAATGAGGTGTAAGGGATGGGAGAGGGGAATGGTTTAAGCATGAGGCTAATCCAAACTAGGTTCAAAAACATCAAATCCTCACAAGCATACTGTAACCTACAGAGGAAATAGTGGGCGTCAACTGACAAGAGGGGCCATGAGTAGTAGGGAGAATGTCTAAGCCTGTGAATAATTGAGCAGTCTGACAACCCCTGGTCCCAGCCACCGGTTCCTTCCCTCACTGAGCTGTTGACCAAAGTGAACCATGAGGTTCCAAAATCAAGACAGAATTCTGTCAAAGCTCTTGAACGCCCTCCCCAGGCCTGAGGCAAAACCCTGTTGCTGAAGAAACCACAGAATGCCATTGATCAGCATCGAGAGACCCTTCGAGGTCTGGAATGGTAACCAGCCCCCAGATGGCAGTTAGTGCAGTGCTGAAAGGCACTATAGAAGCTGCCAGGGGAAGCAGATCAACGACAGCTGGAGTAAACAGACCACTGGCATTAAACACAGTCTGCGGCCATGAGTAGGCTGACCACACCTCTTACTAGGAGAGAACAGCAAACCAAGAAAGGAGCACTTGTGCAATGGAGGAGCCTGGGCCTGGGGGAGACAATCAACAGCTATTAAAAGGGGCAAAATATTCCACTCAGTGAGGGGGAACCCTTAATTGGAACTGGGGATTCAGGGTGATATGCACCAGATCCCGTAGTCTTGGGTTTCCAAGAAAAAATGCACTATGCCAGCGACTGATGGGGAGGGTACTAAAAATAGAATCTAGGTAATCCAGAATGGTATATATTTGTTAACGTATACTGATCTCACTCTCCGATGGAGATTGTCTTGTATTTTTCAGGATGCAGCGTGAGATCTGTGGCCCATATAACCCTACCAACCGACCACAGGCAGAATGCTGAGATCCTGGCAAGAGATGAGCCACCACAGTCATATCGTGGAGGATCCATATGGAACCCTGCAGAGAATGACAGGATGAACAAGGGTCACACAGCCAAAGCCATTCAATCAACAAAGGATAAATAAGCCAGTGAGACAGAAACCAACGAATCTCGACACAGAACCCCCTAAGGTCACAACATTAAAGCAGCCTTAATACTCACTTACCACGACTCAGGTAACTGAGGGAAAGAGGGCATGGAAAGATTGTGAGAGCCGTGGTGTGGGAGAATATCAGAGGCATGTCACCCCTCAATAACAACACTCTTGGGTCGGGGGAACCCGGCTGAATACCAGGCATATATCCATGGTCCCCTACCACCAAGACTGATCCAGACAGCCCATGAAGGAGGATATCCAGCTGACTGGTGATGGGGAGGGGGGCAATGAGGAATTGGGGATAATAACTCATTGTTGGCCCACTAAACAATGTAAGTCATTATGGACAATAAAAAAAATGAAATAAACCAGCAAGGGGGTGGGGAGGGATGGGGCATGGTGGGGGACGGTGAAGACCCATAGGGAGGCTGAGGGCGGGGCTTCAGAGAATAAGCCCTGTGGACAGTGGGATTAATAAAAATAAATAAAGAAAAAGAAAAAAAAAGAAAGAAAAACAAAGAAAAAAAAAAGGTTGAAAAGGAGAGACCCCCAAGGGCTGGGGAGGGAAGGGAAAATGGGAGGCACAGGGGGCAGGAGGGAAGGGGAATAAAACCAGTGACCAGCAGACCAGCAGAGGCCTCTGGAAAGTTGCAGGCAGCAGGCCCGCTGAGGCAGCTCTGGCGCTGAGGCAGCTCTGGCGCTGGGGCTGCCAACCCGGGAAGACTCACTGCCTCCTGCAAGCGCTGGTCCTCATTGGTGTCTTCCAGTCGTGAGGATCCTGTACTGGAAGGTGTCTGGAGCTCAGAGCGTGGCCGCAGCTGACGTCCACAACCTGGAACCCTGCTGAGAACCCTGACCCTGTTCCCCTAGAGACACAGCCTTTCTGCTAGTCAGCCATCTTGACTGTCGTTCCTTTTTAAATGGCTTTTTATCTTTACATTTGCTTCATGTTTCATTTTTTCACACTCACCTGGAGCTTTAGTAGTTCTATCGAATGCTGGAAATAATTAGAAATCTTCTGACCAGGCGCATGTCATTTCAGAAGGCATGGGTTTTGGTCAAAGACAGGCCTGTATGTCTAAACCCAGACAAACCAAACCACTGGCCAAATTTCTTTTGTTAATGAAGTTCTGTTTGTTATCTCTGACTTTTAAGTCTCTGTCTTTCAAAATCTAAATTTACGGATCTAATGGTTTGAATCTTGGTATCTTGCCCAGAAATGATGTATTTTAAAAATTTTCTTATGGCTGGCAGTACCTGAACTATTGTCCTGTCATTATGATAAATTGGCTCAGGCTATACATAATAATTGGAAACTTATGCATGTCTTATCAATATTGCATTTTAATTGATAGGGTCATCTTGAGGTTCTATGTACTAGGGGATGAGAGATGGATGTGTGCTGTGTTTAGCTAATTAATCATGTTTAGGAAGATTAATTAAATACTCTGTGGAATTCTCTGTTTAATTGGTTACTGTGTAGTATCACAGGGCAGCTGATTACTTGACTTCCCTTCTACCTACTTATTACACAACTTCATAATATTCCATGTTTGAAGATTATTTTATCTTCCTGTGTTCATTCTTTCTTATCCACAGACAGAAGGAGATCTGCAACTATGGTTTGTAAATAAACATATGGCTAACAGAAAAACACAAATATAGTTGTAGCAATGAAACTAAGTATGCATTAGTAGGTATTCTCATGTCTGCAGTCTGCTGGCTTTGAGGATGAAACTGTGTCTTCGGCTCCCCTGGTCTCCAGCTTGCTGAGTGAAGAACCTGGGACTTTCCAGTCTCTCTCATCCTGTGAGCTATTCCTTACATCCTATTAGTTCAGTTTCTGAGGACCATCTCCAGTCCACTTGAGAACTATGCATTCTGGTGGCAACATGAATGGCTACACATATGTATCTTCATGGACTTGGGCAGCTCAAGATGGTGTAAGTCACATCACCTTGTGGATGAGTGTAACAGATGTTTAATTCCTGGTTTCCCCCATAGCAGTTACTTTCTCATTGCTGGGACAGAACATAGCTTATGGAAGGAAAGGGTTTATTCATCGCTTAGTATCTAGATGTTTCATCACATGGTGGGAGAGCATGACAGGAACAGAGAGTTGTCTGTCACATCATCATATTAGCAGAGAACAAGTAGACAAGTCAGCTAAGTGTGGCAAGCAGGGCTGGGCTACATCACCTTAAGGCCTGTCCTCCAGGGACACACTTCCTCCAGCAAAGCTCCACCTCCCAAAGTCTCTACAGCCTTCCCAAACAGTGCCACCAACTGGGATCAAGCATGAACTCACATGAGTGTATGGGGGACAACCCACATTCAAACTACCACAGCCCTGTTCCTCTAGACTCAAGTCTTTTCACAGCATCTGAGTAAACTTCTCAAAACACAATCAGGCTATAAATCTCTAAGGCATGCTACCATTTCCACAAAGCCACGCTGTGTGACCTGAATTACTGACCCAGAATAAAAGAAATTATAGTCAACCCCCATTTCTCCCAAGTATTCAGCCCCCTCCTTAGTACTCAACAGCATGTGAGGAAGTCGTTCCACATTTTGGCTCACCTTTCTCTGGCACAATTATCCTTATGAGTTCCAGTAGACATGATGCCAAAGACTTCCTCTAGGCTTTGTAGCTCATATACACAGCATTCTGGGCCCAACGCTGTCCTATGTGCTAGTCCTGTGTGCTCTGAAACATCGGCAAAGAACTGTTTCACCATTAGGGATGGTTTTTCTGTAAGGGTCCTGAAAAAGAGGCACAATATATAGAGTAGGCGAGTGAGAGAACCCTCAGCCTGATACTTATTTTTTTAATTTTGTTTCATAAGTAATTGAAGGGGGCTGTGTTTCAGGTTAGTATCTGGAAAAACTGTCCAACGATGAATCCTAGTGGAATAGAAGCTTTCCTAAGGTAGTGAGTGACCTGGTTGGGCAGGTGTTCAACTGCAAACTGAAGAATCAACAATTAGGACTACTGGGAACAAGGCATGATCATAGCAGGCTGCACTAGGTACTTAGTCTGGATGCCAGGTTTCTCTGTTCTCCCTCCTCCTCCTCCTGGAATCCATCAGTTGAGCTAAATGGTGTGATGCCCTTGAAAATTTCCAGAAAAGGCAAGGATGGCATGAGAACTCTCAGAAAGATGGGTACTCTCATGTGTCTGCAGAAGCTCTTGTTCTATGGATGCACAGACAGGAGGAGGCTAGAGGAACATACCTCCCAGCTACATGACATAAGCAGGTGTGTTAGAGGTCAAGGCTGTTCTCCAAACCAATGAAAAGGATCTGATCTTTCTACAGAGCACCTCCCTCCGAATACTTCTGCTGAAGGATGGATATTTAAACATTGTTTTTGGCAGATGTCAACATCATTTCTTCCAGATGTAACCCAAAGGTTCCAGGCCCATTTCAATGGTCTGGAAGGGCTCAAACAAGTCTTAAGAATTTTAAAAGACACTAAATTGATGGTAAGTCTAGCCTTGGTCTTGACCGAAGCTTTATTTGCCAAAGGCAAAAAGCCTGTCCTTAATGCTCTGCTGGCCAAAAATATTATTTGCATTTAAAGAAAAATAATCAAATGCTTTTTTGGGTGCTTACACGAAAATTTCCCCTTCTGTTTAGACTGTTTAGACTGTGTAGCCCTGTTTTCAGTTAACTCCAGCATCCCCAGCCTCCTGGCTTCACCTCATATTGAAGAGATAGGGCCAATAGCATTTTTTATTTCTTAAAAATTGTTCCATAAACAAACACATATTTTCTCATCCAACATTCTATTTAGGCTGAGATGTTCAGAATAAATAGAATAGTTGCTTTCTCTTCCCTCCTTCAGAGTGTGTACCTTTAATAGAATACCCCCAACCCCTGAAGTATGCCATTCATGCCAGTTGGATGTGCTAGAGATGCTGAAAAACAGGGTCTCTTTGAGCTTGCCCACATTCCTTCAGAGGTGAACAAAGTGGAAGCTGGGTAAGCTTGGCTGGAAGGAATTTGTTGATGGGGATTAGGACCTAATGTTCTTCCTTCAACTTTTAAACTTCCACTAAGGAAACAGTCCGATTCTGGAAATTACCACCATGTAGGAAAGATGGAAGAAATACTTTCTTTGCCACAGGGTCTAGGGTGCTGTATTTTGAAAATTCACAAGGTCGCATGCTTCTACAGCCCTGTGTGAGGCCAGCAAGAGAAGGGTGCTGGTGCCTTTCTTCCTCCCTGTGGTATAGATCTGGCTGCAGAGAAGGGTAGGAGAAGCCTTGCAAAATGAAAGAAGAAGAACTCACTGAGTATATATGCTTTAACTTCTCTACTAGTCATCCTGTGACAGGGGTATGTTCCAAAAAAGGTTTAACAATATCATCATTATACAAGTTCTTTTTCAGGGTGACTTTGGGAAGCTGAGATTCATGTCCCCTTTCCTTGAGATATCAAAAGGCAGCACAGCTTCATCCCTGATTCCTAGAATGCCAGTGCTGAACACAAGATTGACTCTCCTACAGCTGCCCGAAGCACAAGTGACATGAGAGACCACACAGGAATGGAGAGAAGAAACTGGGGGGTTTTGAATGGTTCTTGCTGAGGGCCATCACACCATGCTAAGGCGTCCCAGAAGAGATAAGCTACCATTCTGTGCTGAGACTGAATTCCAGACCCAGAGAGTTCTTCCATGATAAGACACAGGTCACGGTTTCTTACTCAGCAATGATAACTAGTACACTTTCCTTCATGCAAACAAGTAATTCTTGGGAGCACTCTCCTTCACTGGCCTCATGATGGACACAGTGGTTAATGAAATAGTGTCACAGTCCTTGCTGAGTCGGTAGGAGCCAGATACATGGTCAGATGAGTTACAAAGCTATGTGGAAAGGTGGCCTCAGAGTAGAACAAATCTGAGAGTGTAGGGCAGGGATTCTGGGATAGGAGGAGCAGATAGGTGAGCTGTGATGAGGAGAATCCCTGGAAGTATCTTGTCTTGGTTAAGTTTTGCTGTCAACTTGAACTTTTTAATAATCTTGGGTGGGTCTCTGATGTTGTTCATAGGAAGGCAGCCCTCTCAGTAGGGAGCAGGATGTAAGGAATCTCAGGGAAACTAGAAATGAACATCCCTTCCTGGGATGGGCAGAGAAGGAAGGAAATTCCAGAGATTCATGAAGCCAGCGAGTCTGGGATAGGGTTGCAAGACCCCGCTCTAAGGCTTTATAAAGGGGAAGGAAATTTCTCTCCCCCCTCCCCTGCCTGCTTGCTGTTCTTTGTGTGTGATGTTGGTGATGGGTTTTTCTCTCTGCTTGAACCTGTGAAAGGGAGTGCCTTAGTCAGCCACATGCTGCTGGGATGAATCTTAAAAACTAGGCACAGTTTTTTGGAGGAAAGGATTTATTTGTAGCTATAGATACAGGGGAAGTTCCAGAATGCAAAAGAGGCTGCTCCCCTTTCACAGGTCCAAACAGAGAGAGAAAAAACCATCACCAACACCATACATAGGGAACAGCAAACAGGCAGGAGGGTCAAAGAGAATTTCTTCTCCTTTATATAGGCTTAGGGTGGGGTCTTACAATCCTTCCCCAGACTTAATGGCTTCCTAAGTCTCTGCAATTTCCTTCCTGCATGGCCCACACAGGAAAGGATGTTTACTTACAGCTTCTTTGAGCTTCTTTACATCCTGTCCCTTCCTGAGAGTCTGCCTTCCTGTAAACATCCTCAGAGACTCACCCAAGACAATTAAAAAGACCAAGTTGACATCAAAACCTAACCATCACAGGGAGCCAGCCTCTTTTGCCATTATGGAACTTCCCCTGGATTTGTAGCTTCAATAATCCTTTCCTCCTGTAACTGCCTGGTTTGGAGATTGATCCCAGAGGCGTGTGGCTGGCTACAATCTATCTGAAGGAATGTTATTGATAAGGAATTGTTATTGATTTGGGGAGAGGAAAGTGGAAGAATTCTAGGTGGAGGCAGGATGGCCAACATGGGATGGAGAGGGACCTGAACTCCACTACCCTCGGCCTGAGTTTAGCCTCTCCAGTAAGAGACGGTATCACTTTAGGTCCCAGGCCAAGGAAGTAATACTCATCAGCAGGACATGTGGAAGATGAGGAGCAGAGAGCAAAGGATGCCCTGAATTTTCCCAGATGAGCCTGAATGTCTAAGGGTAACTTGAGCTCATGTCCCAGCCTACTTCCTATCTCCTTATGGCCATGACCTTTTGAGGAACTCTGAGAAAGAATCTCAAAGAATCTTGCAGTCCAGACTTACCAACTGACCACCTGGGTCCAGCCACTGGACGGCTCCAGCAAAGAGCAGCATTTTCTTGTCAGTAGGAATGTGGATACATTCTCTCTCCTGTGGAATCTTCCTTCATGAGGGAACCAAAGGGCTGGTTTCTAAGGCTGCTCATCTATCTGTTCCCTAGTACATTCTTGTACCCAGGAGTCTGCGGACCCTGCTGTCCTCCAGCTTCCTGTGGTAAGCCTAGAGCCAGATGAGGCTGTCCAAGATTTCCCTTTGTGGCCTCAGTTCAAGACCCCTGGGGTGTCTTTGGCTAGTTGCCAGGTCTGGGAACTTCCTATCAGGATGGCAGCTGAGACCAAAGGGATCTGTCTTTAGGTCCCTTGAGACCAAGGGGGTGTAGCCCACAGAGGACCCCAAGGAGAGTGTCAAAGGGGACAGGAGCCTGGCAGGGAAGTTGTCTTCTACTTAATCAGAGTCCAGGGCTATGAGCCACAGTTCCAGTCATCACACATCCAGTTCTAATATGGGGTTAGAGGACTCAGGAGAGCAGAGGCCAGGACAGCCATGAAGGCATGCTTATGGATGCTGGGTGACCAAGGTAAGTGGGACTTAGGAAGGTAGAGAGGTGGGCTTTTTCTTCAGGGGTTGATGACTGATGTGATATGGCATCCTGCCCAACTAGGCTGAAAGCCCACTGTACTGATATCCAAGAGGCCAGGCCCAGAGCTTGCTAGCCACAGGCTTTGCCAAGTGGTCAGCACAGAGTCCTTGTCCCCAGTATCTCAGAGCTGTGCAGAAGAGGTGAGGAACTGCACTCAGGAAGGGAGTAAGGACAAGATGGCCTCTATATCTGGGGTTTTCAGGGCTGGCCTGAAAAAAGGCTATGTGGATCTTGGCTGTTTCTGGCATCTCCTGGAGAGGCCAGTGGGGAAGTTTTAAATTACCATTCTCTATATGAGTGGGTAGAGGCTCATGTGATTAGCCACCTTGGGGATAAAGCCAGGCTGTTATCACCTCAGGTTAACCCACTTAACATTGCTGAGAGGAAGACAGCCTAGCTGGCTGTGTACAGGGGCCTAAAGCTCTAGGTTCTCTGAGGTTCTCCTGTCATACAAATTGCATTGATCTCATGAATAGCACAGACTGGAGTTTAGTCTGGGGAGTGTTTAGGGGCTATGGACAGCATCCTCCCTGTTCCAGGCTGGCCAGCTGGAGCATTGCTCAGGGAGCTGGGTCCTTAGAGCCAGAAGATAAACATATTAACTGAACTTTCCATCTGTCATTTCAGAGACTTCTTTACTGCCTAGCTGTGGTTGGAAAAATTAAGTCCTTGTAATTTAGAATCAACATTTCTCATGGAATCATGTTAGACAAGTTGGCGGCATCCGCAGCCTCTCAGTAGAGTCACCTACAATCAAAACAAGTTCACTGTGGCATGCTGTCAACCACACGACTCATGGCTGGACTGGCTGTCCTACACTGGCACAGGCACTTCAGGATACAGGATGGGCCTAGGCATAGCAGGCCATGGCCACTGGTGAATCACCATAGAAAGAATCTGAAGGGTCAAGTGACACCTATCGGTGCAAACCATCCTCCCTGGTCCTGGTGGCTAGAAGTCTAAGATCCAAGTGTCCACAGGGATAGTATCTCCTGAGGTCTCACTCTTCAGCATGTAGATGGTGCTTTCTCAGTGTGTGTTCACACGCTCATTCCTCTGTGTATGCCCATGCCCTGATTTCCTCTTCTTAGAAAGAGATCAGCCAAATGGGATTAGGAGCCACCCATAGGACTCTATTCTGACTTAATCACCTCTTTAAAGGTCCTATGTGGCAGTGCTGGAGTGACACTTTCAAACAACTGAATTTTATAGGAACCCAGTTCATCCTGTCCATTGTAGATGGGCTCATTTTCACTCTGTCAATGAGAAGCTGGTTTCATTGACCTGATTTTGCAGAGGGGGAAATTTGTGACTCTGGAAATCCCTCAGGTTGTCCTTCAGCACCAAAGCCAGCATGGGATTCTGGTCCTTATCTTACATCAGAGCTCAGCTGCATCCATGCAATATTCTGAGTCCTGCATAGCCTCCAAGACTCACCAAAAGCACCATGTAGATGATAAGTAGCTAGACCTAGCTAAAAGCAGAACTGAGCAGCAAAAGAAATTTTAGAATCAGGCATGGTGGCACAAGCCTTTAATCCCAGCTGAGGTAGGAGGATCACTGTTAGCTGAGGTCAGCCTGTGGCTACAAAGCGAGTTCTAGGTCAGCCTGGGCTAGAGTGAGACCCTGACTGAAAAACAAGCAGAAATCAAGAGTGAGTTTGAAGCACCAAGCTTTCTGTCCCCAAGGGGAACAAGAAGAGTTCCCTGCTTGCACAGGAGCTTATATCCAGCTAGAAAATTTTTCCTCCCACCTAATTTCAGTGAGCAAATTTTGGGGGCCTTCTAAGTATTGAGAGGTGCTAGATGAAATTGCTTTTAAAAATTCTGATGAGAGCTGAAGAGATGGTTCAGAATATGAATGTGAAATGGAAATGCAAAAATAAAGACTAAGTTCACTCCCCAACACTCGCATGAAATGCCAAGGCACGGTGGCACTTGCCTGTAAACTCAGCACTGGGGAACTAGAGACAGAGCCCTCGGGATCATTGGCCAGCTAGTCTACTGTAGCCTGTGAGCTCTGTTCAATTACCAATGAGAGACTCTGTTTCAAAGTAGATGGACAATGTTTCTGAGGAACCACACCTGAGGTTGTCCTCTGGCCAACACACACACACACACACACACACACACACACACACACACACACACACATGCATGTGCACTCACACACACTTGTACAGTACACACACACGGGCATGTGCACTCTCACACACTTGTACAGTACACACACAAGTGCATTCTTAAATACCTGTACAGCACACAAACACACACACACACACATACACACATTCCACACATACATATGCAAAAGCTTTGACCATTAAAATTACAACGGGCTGCCCCCAAACCAGGGAGACTCAGCCCAAGCTACATACTGGTATTTTAGAATCAACTCAAAGTTCATATTTTGAAGTAGTGAAACAGAGGTGCATAGTACAACCCTGGCTTATCAATATCATCTATTGACTAGACAATGAGGAAGGAACTAGATTTCAGATCTGCTGACTTCAATGCAGTGCCTCCCCCGTACCCCCACACCTGTGCATACCCCCTTGTTTTGTATTCTAGCAGGGGTACCAGAGGCCCTGTGTGCCTCAGGCTTTGGACTTGGAGCAGTCATGTGGTCTGCTGGCCCTGGGTCCATGCATGACTTACTCAGTGTCATTACTGAGTGTGAGAGGTAGTGAACTTGAGGAGCAATGAATATAGAAGAGAAATGTCCTTTTAGACTTAGGTGGTCTCTGCTTCAGCTTCTTGCAAGCTGCGCTGAACAGGATATGATCCCCAGGAGCAAAGGGTATGTGGAATACATGGACAGAACATGGTGGCCTCAAACACTCAATTCCCTAATGGGCTTTCTTCTATCCTGCATCCACTCTCAATGTCAAGGGGAAGTAAGGGTCAATCAGGCTCAGTGACTTCACCCCGGCAACAGTAAACAAAATGGCAAGATGAGAGCTTTAGGCTTTAGGCTTAGCACTATCCCTAGAACTCAGAGTTGATTTTCATGAGAGCTTTGGCTTACCTCTGAGATCCCAATTCTGGCCACTGGGTTATCTATGGACCCTACACAGAAGCCTTATGCCAGAGTAGTGAGTGCGGGATGCTTCTGAGAAGTGATCCATCTGGACTAAGTCCAGGGGCTCTATTTCCAAAGAGGGGGAAACTCCCACAGCCTTCATGTCAGTGGTCAAAGCCCCACAAGCATCTGCTATCACTCCTCGGCCCCCTGCCCTCCACTTCCCCTGTCCAGTGAGAAGAGTCTCAGGTCTGTTGGCCCTCTGTGTGTGGCATTGCCCTGATCCCAGGGACCTTCTTTTCATCCACTTCCTTAGGAAGCCACATGGGGAAGGCAGAATAGGGCTTGGATTAGAAGTTTCTGTCCTGCCTATTTTGGAGGATGTTGAAGACTTCCTTTTCTGACCAAGAACCTCCAAGCAAGAGAAAAGAACTTTGTCATCAAAACCTAACTCTTCTCAGTAGCCTAGGATGGCCAGGAATGTCCCACTTGGAGGGTCAGGAACAGATCCAAGGATCCTGGAGGAAGGGACCCATGTGGTGGGAGGAATTTTAAACTGACCCCCTGCCCTGTTTTCTGCTGTGTGAAACAATGTGAGACCCTCATAATCCAACCAGATTCTATTTTCCAATCCTGAACTCCTAGGCTTCCTGATCTGTTAGCAATACAGGCCTCTCTTTCTAAATTTTTGAGCCTCAGATGTTCTGTTATAGCAACAGAAAATAGACTAAGAAAACATCCAACCAAATTCCTTTCCCTGTATCCTTGATAACTAACCAAGCAAGTTCCTTTTAGTAATTTTTTGAATCGACTTCCTCACCTTGGTCACAGTCCAATCTTAACTCTTTTTCTCATCCTCAAGTGTCTGGAGTTAGAGGAGACACTTTCTCCTCTATTTCAGTGATTTTGAAAACTTGAATAAAGTCTTATTCTTTTTAACAAATGTCAGAGTCATTGTGCCTGATTGAGGGGTGGTTCCTTTACTCAAGGCAGTTAAGGAAGGGCTTTGGGAAAACTGGACACTGGGTAGCTAAGCACATTGATTTCTCTGTGGGTTGATTCCTTCTCAGGAGGAAATCCTTGGGTCACAGTTTGTCCCAAAGACCATCCTGCCCAACCTCATCTCCTGTTTTGGCCCATCTCTTTCTGTTTTCAGAGCACCAAAGGTCATGTGCTTGTTCAAATGTCTCACTAACCTGACACCTCACCAGGTACCTCCAAGACCTGGTCACATTTAATGCCCACAGCTATCTCAGAGGCAAACAATGGTGTGCCCACTGCAAAGATAATCAGGGGAATACCTGATTAGCTCCTGGGTACAAATGAACCCCAACTTACCACACTTCAACCTATAACTTTTTACTTTCCAATGATGTGAAGGCAAACCACACAACCTTTCAGCACATGTTCATATACTTTTCATATAGAATGGTAGAACGTGTTAGATGATTTTGTAGGCTAAGGTAAAGAGTGCATTTAGGTCTAGAGAGATGGCTCAAGGGTTAAGTATACTTCCTGCACAAGCCTGAGGAACTGAGACTGCCCCAGTTCAAAGTTCTAGATCCCCGTAAAACAGCTGAATGTGGCCACAAGCTCCTAAACCCAGTCTTGCAGGGGAGCAGAGATCTGAAAAGTATTGGAGCCCTGCAAACTCTAGAAGTAGTAAAAAGAAAAAACCCTGGCTCAAAAAGGAAGACTGGGTGGAAGAGTGACAGAGCGGAGCACCCCAAGTTCAGTTCCAGTCACCACAGTTGACTGGAACTACAGAGTATATGGGGTACCAAAGTGCACGTACATGAGCATACACTATACACAGCGCATCGTGTGCGCATGCTCACACACACGGAGAAAGAAAGAGTAGATTTAGGGTTGGCTGGGCTAACTAGGATATTTGGTGTGTTGGGTTAAGGCATTTTTGACTTGTGGTATTTTTCAACTTGCAATGGGGTTGTTGGGAAGAACCCATTATAAACTGAGGAACATCTGTAATCACTCATAAGGTTTGGATCACTCTACACCTTTTGCAGACAGGAAAGCTGCGGGCAGAGGAGCTGAGTAACTGCTCCAAGGTCACACAGTGACCCCTGAGAAGTGACGGGAGTCTAATCTGGGTCCATCTAACTAGCGACCCATCGTTAGTCATGAAGTTAACTGACACAAGGCACAGTGGTGTGACGAGCATGATTCATGTGGAATGGCTGCTTCTGGAAGTGCTGCCCTTCATCACCCATGTCTGGGTATGGGTGTTGACTTCCATTTGCTCCTCGGGTAACCAGTGCTCAGAACCAGTCACAAGGTGCCTTCAAAGAAAGACTAAAGTACTCAGCACACAGCACAAACCTATGGGAAAGAACCCTGACTATCCCCAGGGCTGGTGAGTGTGTGATACAGCTAGAACCCTCCTACATGGCTGGAGGAAATGCAAGCCTAGAATGTCGTGTGACTGTTAACTAATACATTATAGGTACACCTGCTGGAAGACTTGGCCATCCCACTTCTAAATATTTACCCAAGAGAAAGCAAAACAAAATTTCATACAAAAGTCTACTCACAAATGTTTATAGCTACTTGACTCCTAATTGCCAGAAGCTGTGTATCAGTCAACCTCTCGTTGTACTGAACAAAAAGTACTGAACAAAAATTAGTTTAAGGGACAAAAATACCTGCAAAAAATGGTTTGGTGTAAGCTATGTCAGCCTCATTGAGATGTGGAGGAGGAGAGATGCAGTGAGGGAGGGATACAGAGGCCCAGACAGGAGGCAGGAAGGGGGTGAGGCAGTGTGGAGTCAAGTGAAGCATAGCTCAGCCTCCAGGAATCCCTGGGAGTCAGTTTGCTGGTATTGAACAGAGGCTGGGATGCGCTAGACAGAAGGAAACCCTGGTGAGAGGGGACAGGAAGGGTCCGCAAAGGGGTTGAGGTCCTGGCTAGGCTCAGAACAGAACCCAGCTCACAGGCCAGCCATAGACATGGAGTGGTAATAGAAGGACTGTGACAGACTGTGGCACATGTTCCCAGTAACTGCTAGTCACATGGCCAAAGACCCATGCTCCGGACTCACAGCCCGAAGGTCCTCCTCAGCCTTCTAAGCCAATGAGCCCCAAGCCAGCTCTGTGCAGCTCTTCTCACATGCAGTAAAGACCACTCTGCCCCCCTCCCCAGATAGTGTTCCACCAGGTAAATTTGGCAAGCATGGGGCAAGGGTGGCAGGTGAGTTCAGACATGTCAGCTCCTGCAGATCTTCCACTCTGATGGCATGGGGCATGATTGCATGGGAGCCTAAACCTTCTGGAGCCATCTGGCATTGGTCTCCAGCAGTAGTATATCTTTTTATTTTATTTTATTTTATTTGAGAGAGAGAGAGAGAGAGAGAGAGAGAGAGAGAGAGAGAGAGAGAGAATGGGTGTGACACCTCAGCTTCTGGGCCCGAGTCTACTCATATCTGGAAGCAGTTTGTGCCCACAGGGTGCCATGATGATGTGTGAGAGCAGGAGCCTATCCTTCCTGTGTGTCTACAATTGTGTCTACCTCTCTGATGTTGTAAATGTCTGTGCCATGCCCTTGCAGCTCTTAGACCAGGGAGACCAACTTCCCTGTGTTCAGGCTAAGACAATACAGATGAGCAAGGCCTTGGCTGAGAATGAACCTTACCACACACTCGCCATGACTTGTGCTGATTAAAATTCTCAACTTTCCAAGGGTGCCAAAATGTATTCATAGAACCATTCTGCAAATTAGTGCCTTTGGCTGCTGACCATCTCCTCAGCCCTCGTAGAACTATTGTGTTCCTCCCATTTAGTGCAGTATTCAATAACTTACAGAGATGGTCAACCCTGAATTATAAAGTAGGCTGTGCTTGGTGATTTTGTAGGCTCATGCATGTGTTCAGAGCATGTTGGAGGCAGGCTAGATTGGCTAGAATGTTCAGTACTCTGGTGGATTAAATGCATGTTCAGCTTGTGATATGTTCAAGTTATGATGTATATATATATCAGGATGTAAATGAGCATAAGTTGAGGAGCATCTATATGAGTATAAAATATGTTTGGCCAAGGGCATCTTGTCCTTAGCTTGGTACTTGCAATCCTGGGCAGCATCCCCTACCTTCTTTAGCCACCCAGTGCCAAAGTTCAGACTTCCTTTATTTACTTAATATGGTCTTTAAAATCCATTCAGCCCTATTGCCTACATAAATAAAACTGAAAGGGAACTCTGTACCACAAGTATAAATAGGAAACCATTAATACTTGCCATAAGTAGAGAGGAACTATATTTAAAAATACAATGAAAATAAAGCAAGTTTATTAAATTCTATTAAGACACTCTTTTGCCAAGGTTTTGAGACTGAAACTGTTCTCTTTGTTTAAAAGAAAACTGATCATGTGTCAGTGCAATGTTACAAATATACCTCTGTTGTCCTAAAGAGAGCTGCAAAGTGAATCACATTCATCTTGCAAAATTCAGTGCTATTTTATTTATCCATTCATGAAATACTTACGGGTGCTTTAGTTGACTGGTGGGTTGGTGGGACTACAGACACAGAGCTTAAATGGGCGATTTTTTGTATTGTTTACAGTCTGGTAGGGATGACAGATGAGGAAAAAGTAAATCAGCAGAAAATTGTTGTGAGGGGGGAAAGCAGAGAGAGAGAGAGAGAGAGAGAGAGAGAGAGAGAGAGAGAGAGAGAGAGAGAGAGAGAGAGAAAGAGAGAGAGAGAGAGAGAGAGAGAGAAACGAGGACTGTGTTTTAGGAGGGGTGTGTTCTGCAGTGGAAGAGGGGTGGCAGATCCAGTTATGCTGGGCCATGCTGAGTTTGAGATTCAACATGGATTTCTGAATGCTGACTTGGACTAGGCCAGTGTGGAGAGGTTGGGGCTGGCAGAGATGGTGCCTAAAGCCAATGATCTGCCTAAGGCCAGGAAGAGAAAAGCCATGACCAATGTTTCAGCCCTTGAACACCCCACATTCCCAGGTCAAGCTGGGGTGGTGATGGAACAAAGACTCTCATGGTCCTCTCCAGTCCTTTGGAAGCACAGTGAGGGGAGAATGTTCATGAAGGATGGAGCTAACAACCCCAAAATGTTGCTTAGTTGAGAGCAAATAATTGATCTCTGAACTGGGTGTAGTGACTCATGCTTGTAATCGAACTTGGGAGTCTGAGACAGTTTGAGGCCAGCCTGAGATACAAGGACAGATCCTTTCTCAAAAAAAAAAAAAAAAAACCAAAAAAAAAAAAACAAAGGTATACTAGGCATTATCCCCCTATGGAGAATGACCAGTATATTCACGACCCCACAGTGATGGGCATCCATCTCAGGAAGGCCCTCAATGGAATGCGAATGGAGGAGAAAGGATGTAAGAGTATGGCATGAGGAAAATATGCCCAATATGCAATATGCAATATGTTAAAGTTCTCAATTAAAGAGAATGAGGGAGCAGAGAGAAGGGAAGAAGAGGAAGCACAGGTTCTTCTTTGCTCTGTCACACAGTCATGATGGTCTTTAAGAACCTATCTGTGTGGCTGCACCTGAAATAGCCCCCAGATCATAATATCAAATTATCAGCCCTATGACTTGAAAATCATCATGGAAATGTGAGACCAGCGGGGACTGTGTCCCTGAGTATCCTAGAGGTTTGTTTCCACCCAGAAAGAGTATTGATCCTCTGAATACTTGGGGCCCAGTACCCCTGCCCCCCCCCACACGAAGAGAACATAGTCACGTGTTGCTGCACTAGGGCTGCCCCGCTGCACACAGCCAGAGCTCTTGTTCTAGAACATAGCAAGGCGCCTGCCTGCCCACAGGGGCGAGTCATGCTGGGCACAGGTATTTATTGATGTTGGTCCACAGAATCCAAGAAAAGTTTGGCCACAGGAGCCTCAGGATCAGTCACAAGGATATGGGCGTTGGGCACGGGCAAGAGAGAAGGAAGTGGAATTTGAAGAAATCTGTCCTTAAGAAAATAACTCTTTGTGAACCTGATTTGTGGGATCCCAGAGCATGCTGTAGTGAAATGCTTTCCTACTCTTCCTAGGCAGCCGTGAATAGGGGCTCTGTTAGCAGCCGGTGGCTTCAAAAGCAAAGCCTGCCAGGGAGAAGGAGGGCGGCCTTCCAGGAGTCAGTGGTGAGTCTGTGAGGAAGTGAGTCCTTCCTCGTCCAGCTCTGCCTACAGCCTGTGAGTGGGACACAGCAAGGCATGCAGTTTAGTTAAAAGGATAAATATATATATATATTTGATTTCAACATGAAACCACAGAAAGACTGGGCATACCAGGACCACCAGTCACTGAAAAGGGACTCCAGATGCATGTGCCACTTTGTGAATCTGGCTTTTTTTTTAAAAATATATATTTATTGTCCATAATGAGTTACATTATTTAGTGGGCAAACCATGCGTTGTTATCCCGAATTCCCCAATTCCCCCCTCCCCATCCCTGATCAGTTGTATATCCTCCTCCGTGGGCTCTGTATTAGTCCTTGTGGCAAGGGATCCTGTATATCTTAGTACTCATCCTGGTCTTCCTGGCCCAAGTGTGTTGTTACTGATGGGTGCCATGCCTCCGGACAGTCTCCCCCACCACGGCTCTCACAATCTTTCTGCCCCCTCTTCTGCTCAGTTCCCTGAGTCGTGGTGGGTGAGTAATAAGGCTGCTTTAATGTTGTGAGCTTAGAGGTCCTTGTGTCGAAAATCCTTGGTTCCTGTCTCAATGGCCTATCCTGTGTTGATTGAATGACTGTGGTTATAGGTCCCTTGCTCATCATTCATTGTCTGCTGAGTTCCCTATGGATTCTCCCTGATATGACTGTGGTGGCTCCTCTCTTGTCAGGATCTCATCCATCGGCCTAAGGTTGGTTGGTAAGGTTAGATGGGCCACAGCTCTCTCGTTGTATCCTGAAAAGCACAAACACATTAGGCTTATCCTGAGTTGGTTGAATGGCTGTGGCTATGGGTCCCTTGTTCATCCCGTCCTTCTCTGCAGGGTTCCATATGGATCCTCCACAATATGACTGTGGTGGCTCATCTCTTGCCATGGTCTCATCTTTTGGCCTGCTGTCGGGTGGTAGGGTTATATGGGC
>PVHP010010287.1:0-48107 GCA_004024765.1 Zapus hudsonius | reverse complement strand
CTACAGAGTGAGTTTCAGATCATCCTGGGCCAGAGTGAGACCCTACCTCGAAAAAAAAAACAAATCAAAAAAACTCCTTTGATTCAACATCTGAAACAGTTCTAAGCCTTACTACTGGTTCTCTAGAGTTCAGTAGTAGTTCAGTTACAAAGGCCAGTGCAGTTGACATTTGAAATGTTAGACACATGGTTTAAAACTTCTAAAATAGGGCTGAAGAAATAAAACTTCTTAAATAGGGCTGGAGAAATAGCTAAGTGGTTAAGGCACTTGCTTGTGATGCCTGATGACCCAGGTTCAATTTTCCCTAGTACCCACGTAAAGCCAGATGCACAAAGAGGCGCATGCATCTAGTTTGTTTGCAGCAGCAAGAGGTCCTGGTGTGTCCATTCCCTCTCTCTCTTTCCCTCCTGCCTTTCTTCCTTCCCTCCCTCCATCCTTCTCTGTCTTTCTGTGTTTGCAGATAAATAAATAATAAATATTTTACAAATTTTTCAAAAACTTCTTAAATAGAAGAATGTGGGCTGGGGAGATGGCTCAGCAGTTTAAAAGCCCTTCATTGCTGCTGCAGTTACCTTCTCATTGCTGGGATCAAGCACTCAACCAAAAGTAGCTGGAGGAGGAAAGTATTGATCTTGGCTTACAGTCTCAAGGGGAGGTTCTATGAGGGGAAAACATGGCAGGAGCAGAGGCTGGACATCACTTCTGCCACAGCAGGTGGAAAACAGCAGCAGGAGAGTGAGCCAAACTAACACTGGCAAGCTAGGGGCTAATAAACCTCAAGTCCACCCCCAGCAACACACCTCCTCCAGCAAGGCTCCACCTCCCAAACTGCCACCCCCTGAGGACCAAGCATTGAAACACATGAGTTTATGAGGGACATCTAATTCAAATCACCACAATTAAGAAGCCTTCTGGCTGAGGCCTCAGTACCTATATAAAGCCAGACGCACATGCTTCTGGAGTTTATTTGCAGTGGCAAGAGGCCCTGGCATACCCATTCTCTCAAGCAAACAAACAAATAGTTTTTTTAAAAAAATTAAAAAGTGAATATGAATATATTAGGCTGGGGAGATGGATTAGTAGATAAAGTGCTTGCTACTCAAGCTGCAGTCCCTGAATTCAAACCCCAGACCCCATGAAAAAGCCAGAGGCTGTGACAGGTTTTTATAATCCCAGCATCCTGACACTGAGGTAGGAGGTAGAGACAGAATTTCCATGAAGCCCATGGTGAATACAGCAAAGAACAGCAGAGAATTCACAGCAAGAAAGCCTGCCTTAGCCAGGCGTGGTGGCACACGCCTTTAATCCCAGCACTCGGGAGGCAGACCTGGGCTAGAGCGAGACCCCTACCTTGAAAAACCAAAAAAAAAAAAAAAAGAAAAAAGAAAAAGAAAGCCTGCCTTAAATGAGGTAGAAAGGTGAGAGGATTGACCCAAAGTTGTTCACTGATCTCCACATGCCCAGTCACACACACACACACACACACACACACACACACACACACATGCATGCATAAATAATATTTGTAAATTTTTTAAAAGAATCTAGAACTTTAACCCCTTAAATCAACACTAGGAAAAAATAGTGCTTATGAAAACAAGATGAAGAAAAAGAACAGCTGATACTTGGGCTGGAGTGATAACTGAGAGGCTAAAGGAGCTAGCTTGAAAAGCCTGATGGCTCTGGTTCAATTCCCCAAAATCCATATAAAATAAAGCCAGATATACAAAGTGATGCATGTGTTTGGAGTTCATTTGCAGTGGTAACACCCATTCTCATTCTTTATCTCTCTCTTCTCTCACAAATTAAATAATAAAGGCATGGTGGCAAGCCTTTAATCCCAGTACTCAGGAGGCAGAGGTAGGAGGATCACCATGAGTTCGAGGCCACTCTGAGACTACATAGTGAATTCCAGGTCAGCCTGGGCTAGAGTGAGACCCTACCTCAAAAAAACAAAACAAAGCAAAATAAATAAATAAATAAATACAAATTTTAAAAAAGAATAGTAAATAGTTATGCAAAAGCTTAAGATGTAGATATAATTACAGATTCAAGAATATTTACTAGGGCTGGAGAAATGGCTCAGCGGTTAAGGCACTCGCCTCTAGTGCCTAAGGCCCCGGGTTCAATTCCCCAGGACCCACATAAGCCAGACCCACAAGGTGTGGCCCTGGTGCGCGCTCTCTCTCTCTCTCTCTCTCTCTCTCTCTCTCTCTCTCTCTCTCTCTCTCTCTCTCTCTCTCCTTGAAAATGAATAAATAAAATATTTAAAAAAGAATATTTACTAGCATCTATTATATGCTAATATGCATCATGCCTAGTACTAGGAAAACAAAGATGAAAAAGAAAGGAAGCCTATTCTCAAGGACCCAGTGTAGCAGAAAGGAGATGAAAGGGCCAGTAAGAAGCACTATTCCAGAAGAGTCCTGTTTCACTTGGCCAGGAGCCTCCAAAGTGTTGGTACAGATTAAATGGCCTAGGAACTTGACCCCATAGTCTTATAAAAGTAAGGAAGGCTATTCAATCTCTGTATTTATTACTCAGCCTATACAATGAAAACCAGTAAGTAATTCTAATTCATCCTCCTTTAGAAGACTGGGAGAAGGAACTAGCTCTCTTCCCAGGAAGCTTGTTTTTTCCCCAATAACTTAAAAGTCCAATGCATAAGAAATTTCGATTTGTGAGCAAGGAATGAAGCACTGTGGTAAGAGTGCTCGCCTAGCATTAGTAAGGCCCTGGGCTTTAGTTCTTCCAGCACCACAAAGAAGAGAGTGAGAGAGAAGGAAGGAAACAAAGGGAAGGAGGGAGAGAGAAGAAAGAAACAAAAGGGAAAGGAAGGAGGGAGGGAGAAAGAAAGGAAGGAAGGAAAGGGAAGGATTCAGGTAGGAAGGAAATCTGCATCTTATTTACAAGGACTCGAGCACAGCTCAAGAGTGAGAGCCAAGCATCCCTTCAATAGCAACCCAAGTTTAGAGCACAGAGCAGCTGTCTGACCTTCAGGGAGCCCCTGAAGAACAGATTCACCTTTATACACAAGGAAGCTAGACAAGAAGGAAACCTGCACAAGGTCACCCTCCCTATTAACAAGAAAACAAAGGAGTATGACTCCAAGTGATACACACAAATGTGACGACATATTAGTAACAAAAATAGTGCTTTATGTTTCTTTAGCACATCTTCTCTCTTTCCTTTTCATGAAGATTCAGATATTTTCAGAATGGCCTTTGAAGCATGACCTCTCAGTGGCTGTCATTTTCTGTACAATACATGTACAATATTGGGCCCAACATCATGTTGTCATGGATAATGGAGGAGGGCCCCCCCAAAGAGACATCAAAATAGAAAAAGGAACTAGGTGGAAAGAAGCAGCTCAGTAGAAGGGAGAAAGTAATGGGAGGCGATCATAATCAAAATACATTATGTACATGTGTGAAAAGTGTAAATAAAAAAGTGTAAATAAAAAGGTTACAAAAGATATTAAGGTGTTTGTATTTGTTCTGTGGTTTTTCTTGCTGCTGATTTGTAGTTTAAATCCCATTGTAATCAGGTAGAGTACAGGAAATTATTTCAATTTCCCTGAAATTGTTAAGATTTGCTTTATGTCTTAACATATGGTCTGTTTTAGAGAATGTTCCATGTGCTGCTGAAAAGAATGTGTATTCTGAAGTATTTGGATAAAATATTCTGTAGACGTCCATTAGGTCCAATTGTTCTATAGTGTCATTTAGTCCAGATGCTTCTGTTTCCTTTTTTGCTGGGATGACCCGTCAATTGGTGAGAGTGGGGTGATGAAGTCTCCCACTATAATTGTGCTTCGTGTTCTCTGTGACCTCAATTCTAGTAGTGTTTCTTTAGTGAAGTTGGGAGCACCTGTGTTTGGTTCATAGCTATTTAGAATTGTAATGTCCTCCTGTTGAATAGTTCCCTTAATCAATATGTAATGACCTTCCTTATCCTTCTTACCTACTATTGGTTTGAAGTGTATCCTGTGTGATATTAGGATAGTGACACCTGCTTGTTTCCTAGACCCATTTGCTTGAAATACTGTTTCCCATCCTTTCACTCAAAGGAGGTGTCTATTTTTTATGGAGAGATATGTTTCTTGTAGAAAACAGAAGGATCCTCACTTTTAATCCAGTCTCAAAGTCTCTGTGTTCTTGTCAGAACATTGATGCTAAGGCGGTGGTTGTCAGAAGCCCCAGGCCTCTCCGCTGAGGCTAAAAAACTCCCACACACACTTGGTTTTTGGTTAAAGCGTGTATTCTTCAGTCTTCCTACCTTCTTTCCCTCCGGTTGCTTTAGCTTGGCTGCAACATTGCCATCTTAACTGGAAGTCCCCTCTCTTGTTTTGACACTGGGAAAGTAGTCTAGCTAGTCCATGAGCTCTGGGATTTTCCTAGCACTGCCTCCCACTGCCATAGGCACTTAGGCTCCTCCCACTTGTGCAGCCCGCACTTTACCCAACGATCCATCTTCTTGGCCCAATCATTTTTGACTTTTATACACCCCATGTGTGTAAAAGCATGACCTTCCAAAACATACTTGTTGCAAGATGTTCTCCTTCTAGAGACATTTTAAAAACAGGATGGGGAGATTGCTCAGTGGTTAAGGCACTTGTTTGCAAAACCTAATGACCCAGGTTCGATTTCCCAGTACCCATGTAAAGCCAGATACACAGAGCAGTGCATGCATCTAGAGTTCATTTGCAGTGGCTAGAGGCCCTCTGCCCATTCCCTCTGTCGTTTTGCTCTCTCTCTCTCCTGTTGCAAATAAGTAAAATATTTTTAAAAGAAACATTTTTAAATCATTAGGTGATTGACACAACATCCTATGAAAAGAAAACTGCACTGGAACAATAGTATCCAACACAGTTCCCTTAGGAAAAGCAGACATGAGAACACAAGAAAGTGAGAGTTGTTTTCTGTTTTGTTTTGTTTTTCAAGATATGGTCTCGCTCTAACCCAGGCTGATCTGGAATTCACTATGTAGGCTCAGGGTGGCTTCCAACTCATGGCAATTCTCCTACCTCTGCCTCCCGAGTGCTGGGATTAAAGGCCTGCACCACCACACCCAGCCAGAGAGAATATTTTGAATAAATGAGAAAGTTAAATGTTTATAAGAAGGGGCTGGAGAGATGGCTTAGTGGTTAAGGTGATTCCCTGCAAAGACAAATAACCTGAGTTCTATTCCCTAGTACCCACATAAAGCCAAATACACAAAGTAGCACATGCATTTGGAGTTCATTTGCAGTGGCTAGAGGCCTTGGTGCGTCCATTCTCTCTTTCTCTCTACCTGCCCCCCCAAATAAATAAATAAAATGTTTTTTAAAGTTTACAAAAGAAACCTAAAGAAACTCACATAATAGATCAAACAAGCAACTATTAAGTTACTACAGTCATGACCATTCACAAGACCTATTACTGAACAAATCAGTTGCCCAAAGGCATGCTCTTAAACACACTGGACAGCTCTCACCCAACCTATCCAAACTAAGCATTCATTGCTACTACATAATCGCCATGCCCTATTCTCCATGCACCCTGCCTGCTCCTATGGCCTCTGTTGGGTGTACTTACTATTCAGTGAAGAACCTGGCGATGCCATACTGGCTGATATCCTCCCTGTTCTCCAGCAGCTGGCACACTGCATCTTCCATGTATGTAAGGACATGTCGCTGAGCTGCACAACAGAAAGAGAAACATGAGGGAAATTTAAAAAAAAAAAGTTCTCTCAATCCCATGGGAGACCCTATAAATCAGTCAAGGTGCTAAATCTGCCCTGGGAAGTGGACTGGAATAGATAAGCCAAACTTGCTGTTGCTAGACTCAACTGTGATTCCAAAGAGCAGAGTGAGGACAATGAAGAGTCTGACTGACTGCACCTGACAGGCATCAACCCTCTGGTCTTCATTTCAGTCATGAGGACTATAGCAGAGGTGCTTCAGCTCAGCTTAGAAATATCTGTAGGCTATTTCCTCTGTGCCTGAAGGATCATGAAAATGCACTGGAGATATGGCTCAGCTGTTAAGGTGCTTGCCTGTGAAGCCTAACCACCCTGGTTCAATTCCCTAGTACCTATGTAAAACCAGGTGCACAAAGTGGCACATGCATTTGGAGTTTGTTTGCAATGGCTGGAGGCACTGGCATGCCCATTTTCATATTCTCTCTCTCTCTCTCTCTCTCTCTCTCTCTCTCTCTCTCTCTCTCTCTCTCTCCTTGCAAATGAATAAAGAATAAACTTAAAAAAATAAAAATGATCATGAAAATTCCAGTGCTGTTCTTTCTATCTGTAAGTTATTGTAAACTTGATGTCTGAATGGTTTGATTTATTTGATCTCTTTTTCTGCATTTATTGTGACTAAGAAATGTGGATATTAATTATGGGCTTATTGAAATAAGCTTGACACAGAAAAACAATTATTATATGTTTTCTTACATATATGGAAACTAAAATAAAAGCTGACTTGAAAATTAGAGAATGGTGCACCTGTTAAAGGTGCTTGCTTGTAAAACCTGCTGGCCTAGGTTAAATTTCCCAGGTTCCATGTAAACCCAGATTCATAAAGTGGCACATGTGTTGACTTCATATGCAGAGAGTGGCTGGAGGTACTGATATGCCTCTGCCTGCCTCTATCTCTCTGTCTCTCTCCCTCCTCCTTTCGTCCTTTCTTCCCTCCCTTTCTCCCTCCTTTCTTTCTTTCTCTCTCTCTCCCCCCAAATAAATAAAAAGATGGCTCAGTTAAGTGGTTTGCCTGCAAAGCCTAACAACCTGGGTTCAAGTCCCCAGTACCCACATAAAGCCAGATGCACAAAGTGGTGCATGTATCTGGAGTTTGTTTGCAGTGGCTAGAGGCCCTGACATGCCCATTCTCTCCCTGCTTGCAAATAAATAAAAATTTTTTAAAAAAATAATCTGAGTATGTTGGCATACATGATTAATTCCAGCACTTGGGAGGCAGAGGTAGGATAATCACCCTCAGTTCAAGGCCATTCAGAGACTGCATAGTGAATTCCAGGTGAGCCTGGACTAGAGCAAGACACTACCTTGAAAAACCAAAAGAGGTATTATTAGTGACTAGGAAAGGTCCAAAAGGGGAGAGGAACACAGAGAAGATACATGACATGACAGAGTAAAAGCAATTGACTTGTACAATTCATTAATTTATATATACTAAAATGTTGTAAAATCATGGCCTGTATGAGTAGTAGAGTTAGGTAGACCTGCATTTAAATCATAACTGGTCTTCATAGCTCAATCTTGAGTAATTCCTTAATTTATACCTGTTTTCATCTTTATCAAGGGTAGAAAGCTATATAATTAAATTCTATGTCTCAAGATATGACAAATCAACTCCTTATTCCAAATCACCGAGTCTTAGTAACCCTACATTTCTAACTGGATCCCAGGAATACTTAACAAGTATTATTGGCAGCTCTTATGTGCCCTGAAGTCTAGCATTCACTGGTGAAGAACTTAGGCTTTGGAGGTCAAGAGACCCAAGTCACATCTTCAGCCTTATCATTTTTGTTGTTTTTGTTTTTTGAGGTAGGGTCTCATTCTAGCCAGGTTGACCTGGAATTCACTATGTAGTCTCAGGGTGGCCTTGAACTCATGGTAATTCACCTACCTCTGCCTCCTGAGTGCTGGGATTAAAGTCTTGCACCACCACACCCGGCTAACCTTACATTTTCTAACTGTGTGACTTGAGCAAATTCTTCCCAAACCTATTTCTTCAATGTAAAATGTATATAATAATCTTACCTAACTTGCCTGTTAAAATAGTGCCTATAGAACAGCATTGCCTCATGCACTGTATGCTAGACCTATTTTCTTAAAAGCTTCTCTCAGAAAAGGTTGTAGGGGTTTTACCTCTGTAAACAGCACGGGCCAGGACTTGCTATATAGCAGGTTCTCAACAAATGTTTTTCTTCCCTGAATTTTTATCTTTAGGTATAACAATTGTATCTTGGCATGCATCACATAAAAATTTCCAGCTTATGTTCCCATTTACCAACTAAAATCTCAGCAAAGTACTTTATTCTGAAGCAGTGAGAATGAAACCCCAAAGTAATGAATGTCCTGCCAAAAGCAAGTTCATTAAGTCATTGCCAAGGTAGACTCTTGCCTTGTGCATAGCTTCATGTGTAAGAATTACCTAACATTTATAAAACTGGATGCTTAAAAACTACTCCTGCCAAGTGCAGTGGGCACACACCTTTAATCCCAGTACTTGAGGTAGGAGGATCACTGTGAGTTTGAGGCCAGCCTGGGACTACAGAGTGAGTTCCACATCAGCCTGGGCTAGAATGAAACCTTACCTAAAAAAAAAAAAAAAAAAAAAAACCTGCTCCTAAACTATTGGTAGTCTAGGGAGTTCATAACACAAGTTTATCTACCAAATTGAACTTAGTCATCTTCATGTGACAATAATGATTGTGACAGTCCTGGGGTTTCATCATGTTTGCACCAGCCTGAAGTCCAGAAAAGTGACATGTTTACATTCCATGGCTTGTGCTACCTGTGAGTGCTTCCTAAAGCTAACAACTGTCAACCACTGCAAACCCTAAATTCCACCCCCCCCACAAAAAAAAAGATGTGCAAACAAAACCAATGTGTCATCAGTCCATCCAAATGGAAAACTATTTATGGACTAGCTAATACCAGGAGCTCAGTGGTACAGCATGTGCTCAGCTTATGCAAGATCCTGGGCTCAGTCTCTAGCATGAAAGGAGAAAGTCAGGCACAGCAGCCCACACCTATAGTCCCAGGATTTGGGAAGCAGAGAAGGAGGATTTCCACAAATTTTGAGGCCAGCCTGATCTACATAGGCAGTTCCAGGCCAGCCAGGGCTACATAATAGAGGAACAAATGAAAGAAGGAATAGGTTAGTGAGAGCTAAAGTTTGAGTGAAGCATGAAATACATGTCGATTTTTTGCAGTGTTTCCAAACTAATCATCATAGCTAAGTATATATTAAACTAGAAAGAAGAAAATGACCAGATTAATATTAAAACCAGCAATGTTTCACCTTTTAACAAAGGTGAAATAACTTCTTTCCTTTCTTCTGCCCATGTAACTCTGATGTTACAAAAGTCTTTCTTGCTTGGACTCGAAAGGCCTTTTATGACTTACCTCTACCTGAAGCTAGTACAGGGCTTTTTGTTGTTGTTGTTGTTCTTTCTTTTTGATAATAGAAATGAAAGAGCTCTACTTAGAAGCAAATTCTGATGCTTTTCCTCCCTCTCTCCAGGGACTAAAAGCCAATGGGAAAACCCTGTACACAGGAAATGTTTTCATAGTAGTTAGAATCAAAGTACTCTTTAAAAATTATTTATTTACTTATTTGAGAGAGAGAGAGAGAGATTGAGAGAGACAGAGAAAGAATGGGCATTCCAGGGCCTCTGACCACTGCAAACAAACTCCAGACACATGCACCATTTTGTGTGTCCAGCTTTATGTGGGCAATGGGGAATTGAACCTGAGCCCACAGGCTTTGCAAGCAAGCACCTTTAACAATTGAGCCCCTCAAAGTACTTCTGTATTAGAAAAATAAAGGAGGAAATGTTTATTTTTGGAAAACAGATTTTGCACACAAAAAAAGAAAGGATCATACCTGTTTAACATTTATTTGCCAATCAGATATTTAATTTACTATACTACAAATAAAATCTGCTGTTTTTGAGCCCCTTATACAGCTTATTCAACAATATTTCAGATAATGTGTTCAATGTTTCACAAGGATTATTTCAAATCTTAATCTTATGATGGGTCTCTCTCTCTCTCTCTCTCTCTCTCTCTCTGTGTGTGTGTGTGTGTGTGGTTTATGCATGTGACTGTATGCAGACACACACTCTGTGCAAACAGAGGCCAGGAGAAAGCTGGGTATCCTCCTCCATTGCTCATCTGCATATTTCCCTGAGATGGAGTCTCTCACTGAACCTGGAGCTGATGTTTTTCAGCCAGACTGGCTGACAGTGAGCCCCAGCAATTCTCTGGTCTCCCCTCCTCACAGGACTGGGGTACAGACGTATATAGCCACAGTCAGCTGTTTACGTGGGTGTTTGGGAATCAAACTCAGGCCCTCATGCTTGTGTAGCAAGTCCTCTTACCCACTGAGCTGTGCCCAGCCCAATCAGTATTTTTATATTTCTATTTTGCAAATGGGATAGCTGAGACCCACAGAAGTAAAGCAAAGTAAAAGTGCTAAGTTTACACAGCTAGTAATAAGCTGAATTCAAATTGTCTGATCCAAGAATCACTGCTCTTAAAGCACTGGCTCATCATTAACACTTCATAGTCAAGTATAGAAGTAAAAAATATCTTTGTTTTACACATTGCACAAGGGCAGGGCCACCTGAGGGACATGGTCCGTTTGTGTCTATGTGAATTGTGTACAAACGTGTGTGCACACATATGTATGTACCTTTCTGTCCTATTCCTGCATGCACAGCAATCAGCATTTGTGTGAAGTCACAACTTGTCTCTGAGTTTCAGAGTGCTTTACACAGTGTCCACCGTGTCCTTCCCAGTTCACAAAGTCAAAGTCAAACTAGAAAGCCCTGGTGCTTTTTTTTTTCTTTTCCATGTGGTAAGTGGGAGAGTGGCTCATCAGGACCTCTTGTCTCTGCAAATAAACATCAGATGCTTGGACCACTTTTTAAAAAATATTTTATTTATTCATTTTCAAGCAGAGAGAGAGAGAGAGAGAGAGAGAGAGAGAGAGAGAGAGAGAGAGAGAGAGAGAGCCAGGACCACCACTTTGTGGGTCTGGCTTATGTGAGTACTGGGGAATTGAACTGGGGGCCTTAGGCACTGAAGGCAAGTGCCTTAACCGCTGAGCCATCTCTCCAGCCCTTGGACCACTTTTTACATCTGGCTTATGTGGGTGGACTGGGAATTGAACCCAGGCTAGTAGGCTCTGCAAGCAAGTGCTTTTAGCTACTGAACCATCTTTCTAGCTCCCTACCCCCATGCTTTTTTTTTTCATTAAGTTATGGCTAAAGGGAAGGAGTTAAGAGCCATCAAGGAAGGGAAAGGCTCTTCTGTGTGAGAACTAAACATCAGCCAAGAGTGGTGTTCTCTGACTGCTGCTCCTTGGTGGTTTCTTTCACCTGCAGCTCTTATCAGTCCAGTGGTCCCTCCCTCTGTGGTTAATTGTACCACCCAACCCTGGAAAATCCTTACAGTTTATCAAACTTCAATGAGACATCAGTTCAAAGCTCTTGCCAGGCAATAAAACATGGAGAGTGCTGTTTAATATTATTTAAAAATGCAAAGGAATAAGCTTTAATTTACGTGAACAATTAAAGAATTCAAACAGCACACCTGCATCCCTGGAGGGCAAAGATACCTGGGCACCTGAGCTGCCTTCTTGGAAAAGGAAAAGCATTTAAGACTGGCTTTTCCTCTTCTGCTTTGCCGTGACTTCCACAACATGATCAGGATTAAGTCTTCCAACATGTACCAATAAGGCTCTATTGTTCTGAAATCTACACTAACACCCACTTTCACATGCCATGCTCAGATAGCATCATTGTCTGAGATAAGCCTTTATACCTTCACCATGTTACACGCAAAAAGTATAAGGAGGCTGGGGAGATGGCTTAGTGGTTAAAGGTGCTTGCTCCATGAGTCTGCTGACTAGAGTTCAGATCCCCGGCACCCACATAAGCCAGATGTGCAGTGATATCCCAAAGCACCTACAGCAACGGGAGGGAGAGTCAGGAGAATGCAGAGCATAAGCCAGCTACTCTGGCCTTCTAGTGGCAAACAACAAGAGAAGACCCTATCTCAAAGATGATGGAATAAGAGGACTGACCACCACAAACACACATGGCATGTGCACACCCACACATACACACATCACACACACACATATTTTTAAAAAACTAAGGAAAATAAAATGTAAGTAAACACTGCATGAGCTTTATTAGCCAAGCAACTGAAGGCACCTGTGGATAGAACCTTCTTGCTTCTGCTAATTCACCAAGTGCTGAGCCCGAATCTCTTTATAGCACAGTCTTACTTTATTTACATATTTTTGTTTAAATATTTAAATGTTTTAAACTTTATTTACTTATTTGCAAGCAGAGAAAGAGAGAGAGGGAGAGAGAGAGAGAATGAATATGAATGGGTACACCAGGGCCTCTTGCCACTGCAAACAGACCCTAGACACATGTACCACTTTGTGCATCTGGCTTTATGTGGGTACTGAGGAATCAAACCCAAGCCACAGGCTTTACAAGCATGCCCTTTTAATGGCCAAGCCATCTCCCCAGCCTCACTATTTATTTTTTAAGGTTTTTTTTTGTTGTTGTTGTGTTTTTCCCCTCCTCGGGAAGGGATAGTTTCAAAGTAGAGTCTTGCTCTAATCCAGGCTGACCTAGAATTCACTATGTGGTCTCAGGGTAGCCTTGAACTCACCATAATCCTCCTATCTCTGCCTCCCGAGTGCTGGGACTAAAGGCTTACGCCACCATGCCTGACTCTCACTCTTACTTTAAAATGAGTATGATATTAAAAATATGTCAGATAAGAAACCATTACCTTAGAAAACATTTGACATAAATAAAATGTGACATACACACAGTATTGTAGTCAACTTTTCAGTTGCTGCACAGAAAGAACCAAAGCAAAAACAGCTTGTGAAGGAATAGGTTTATTAGGCTTAAAGACTCAAGGGGAGACTCCATCCTGGCAGGGAAAACGATAGCATGAGCAGAGGGGTGGACATCACCTCCACACAGCACTGCAAACAGCGGCAAGAAGGTGTGACAAACACTGGCAAGGGGAAGCTGGCTTATAACCCCATAAGCCCTCTCCCAACAACACAGCTCCAGCAAGGTTGTAAAACCCAAACAGCTATCGGCTGAGGATTGATCAATCAGAACACATTCATTTGTTTGTGGGGGAACACCTGGATCAAACCATGACAGTCCACCCCTGGTCCCCATAAACTAATAATCATACATGATGTAAATACAATGTGTTCAGCTCAACTCCTAAGTCCCCACAGCTTTCAACTGAGCTATAATACCAAAAAATAAACCCGTAATGGCACAGAACATTCACACTGCAAAACATGAGGCATTGCAAAAACAGACTGAACCAATACAAGATTTAAAACAAGCAGGGCAGCATCAATCTCTAACTCCAAGTCAGTAATTCTAATCAGTCTCTTGGAGATTCGATTCTGCCCCTCCCACTCAGCTACTCAGTCCGGGAAAACTTCCGGTACTGGCAGCTCTCCTTGGCAGCCATTCATAGTCCTAGAATTCATTGGGTTTCCATTGCAACCCACAGTTCATCTTCATGGCTCCTTCGGCCTCCATACAGGCAATCTAGCACAACTACTTCACACTGCCAATGTCCATTTTTCAAAAATAAAACTGTGTTGCAAATCCAATGACCCTCTCTTCTTGTATTTGATATACTCCACAGAACCAGGTAGGCTACCAACTTGTTAATCCAGGGGGGAACAAAGCATTAAGGCCCCTTACTTCAAAGAATCCGCATTCTTCCTGTTGTTCCAATGCAGATCCCCTGGCCCAATCTCAATGATTGTAACCTCTCAAACAATTGCAGCTGAACAGGCAGCAGTTTCAGCCCAAATATCTCTTTTCTTTCTGTGCCATCTCCATCTGCTCACACCAATCCATCTTTACATAAAACAACCCTGCACAGGTTCCCAGGACACAGGCAGGCAGAACACAGCAACCCTCTCACACAAACTGCTTCTGGCACAATCCTGACAAAGTTCTTTCTCACCCTCGTAAGCCAACCCTCACTGTCCATAGTTCTTATTTCATTTAGGTCTTTCAACTCTGACCAAATGGTCCATCAAACTGTACTCACAGCACTGCGAGGCATCTCTTAGGCCGAGATTTCAAATCTTTCCATATTCCTCCTGCAGATCACTTCCAAAAGGCCAAGCCACAAGATCAGGGTTCTAGCAGCAACAGACCCCACTCCTGGTACCAAAACTATTGTAGTCAACTTTTTAGTTGCTGCACAGAAGGAACCCAAGCAAAAGCAGCTTGTGGAAGAATGGGTTAATTAGGGTTAAGGACTTGAGGGGAGACTCCATCCTGGCAGGGAAAATGATGGCATGAGCAGAGGGGTGGATATCACCTTCACCACAGCACTTCAAACAGCAGCAGGAAGGTATGCCAAACACTGGCAAGGGAAGCTGGCTTATAGCCCCATAAGCCCGCCCCCAACAACATAGCTCCAGCAAGGTTGTAAAACCCAAACTGCCATCAGCTGAGGATTGATCAATCAGAACACATTCATTTGTTTGTGGGGGACACCTGGATCAAACCATGACACACAGATATAGTGTGTTTTTGTTTTGATTTTTGAGACAGTGTCTCATGTAACTGAGGTTGGCCTTGAATTTGCTATGTAGCTGAGGATGATCTTGAACTTCTGCTTCTCCTGCCTCCATCTCCTGAGTGCTGGGATTACAGGTGTGTGCCCCATGCCTGGTTCATATGGTGCTGAGACTTGAACCTAGCACTTCCTGCATATTGGGCAAGCACTCCACTGACTGAGCTAAATCCCCAGCTGCCAAGTAACATTTTATTGATTCTACCATTACTGCTACATACTGACTCTACAAATTAAAATAGCATAGCAATTTACTGCATTGTTAGGGACATGGACTCTTAAGTCAGGTTCGTTAATATTGATTTCTTTTTTTTTTTTTTGACTTTTTTTTTTAAATTTATTGTCCATAATGAGTTACAACATTTAGTGGGCAAACAATGAGTTGTTATCGCCACGTTAATATTGATTTCTATTGCTGACACTCTGTGACTATGAAAGCTATCTAATTCTCTGCCCTTTCTGTAAAATGTAGGCAATAATAGTATTCATCACTGGCATTACATTGAAGGTTCAATAATTTAATAATCTTAGCATAATGCTTGGTATATACTAAGTATTCAGTAGATATTAACCACCTAACCATTTACTTAAAAGTTCTGTTTAATTCAAATTATATTCAAGGATTTGGGTGATATATAAAATGTTACACCTAATATATGTTGTGTGTGTGTATGTGTGTGTATGTGTATGTATATATATGGTCATATACTTTTTTTAGCTATAGCTTTTAGACTGTGGGAAGCATTCATTTATTAACTACTAATTACTCAGAAGGCTCTAATTTACATGGGGAAAGTCCAAAATTATTTCCTTTTACTCTCTTCCCAAGTATAAATACCATCAAAGTGTTAGCTGTTTATTTCATAATTAAATGATAAGGAACCCCATTTAAAAATTCTTGCTTGAGGGGTCCAGAATTTCCACCTACAACATTAGCCAATACCACTTTTACTTTTTAATTATTATTTAAAATAGTCTCAACAAGTGAATAAACAAGTCTCACCAGAAAAATATTCATATGAGTTACTATATTTTGACATCACTAAGCACAAAGGAATAGCAGTGTAAGAAAAAGCAGAGCGTGTATATATATATATATATATATTCAACTTTAAACCTGATGCTTCCTTCTTACCAGAGTCCTTTTGAGACACTCTTTGGTCTTTGAGTTGATGCTGGCTAGCACAAATAAATGTTTGTTAAATTAAATTAAAATGGAAAGTAAGCCTGTTTAACCAACAGCCTGTCATGTAAACTGCTTATAAGTTTTGAGTTCAATATCATTTATAAATTGCTAACAATACAGTATTTGATCATATGAGGTACAAATAAATAACTCAATAGTTTTAATAAGTTATTAGAGCTCTAAAATTTATTATTAACATCCTTTACCTTTCTTGTTATGGCCTTGTCCTGGGAGACAGACAGCATGTTTTGGTGAAACATTTTATCATCTACAAGACATCTTTGATCGTAGACCGCACTAGACTAATTACCCTTGACCAAAGAGGATGAGGAAATGAGGAAAAACTACCACAATGAATTTGCATAAAGCTAGTTGGTAATAGCTTTTTTGACGCCTAGAGAGGTTAAAGAACTAGTCCAAGTCCCCAAGTACACGAGCTAGGATTCAAACAGACTTGACTCCAAAGCCAATGTCCTTCAACACGACCTCGATACCTCTCAAAACCAAAAATTAATCCAGGTGTATTAAGATTACAGGCCTGTAAACCTAGCATTTAGGAGGTTGAGCCAGAGGACTGCTGTGATTTCAAGACCAGCCTGAGCCACATATTCAGTACCAGGCAGGACAGGGATACATAGCAAAACCCTGTCACAACCAGGATGGGAAGTAGGGTGGAAGGAGAAAGAAAGCAAAACAATAAAAAAAAAATTAAAAACCTACAATGTGTACCTTCTGGCATGCACTATTTCTGGATTTTCTCTGATAATACTAGAAAAGCAGCTTATATTAGCAAATCAGACAAGGTGTTTGCAAAATCTTTTAATTTTAATAAGTGTTTATTTCTAAATGTTACAATTTATTTATAGATATTAGAATTATACATTCTGACTATGTGTAAAGATTCAAAAGATACAGAAAAGATTAAAGACCAATACCAGTTCCCATAGACAAAGATTATCTTTGCTTGAGAAAATTCTTTTCTTTTTCCTTTCTTTGAGACAGGGTCTCATGCAGGCTTCTCAAGTGATCCAACTTTGCCAACTGAGATATCTCTAGCCCAGAGATGCATAGTTTAAAAAAAATGCACATTGAGCCGGGCATGGTGGCGCACGCCTTTAATCCCAGCACTCGATTTCGAGAGTTCAAGGCCACCCTGAGACTACATAGTGAATTCCAGGTCAGCCTGGGCTAGAGTGAGACCCTACCTTGAAAAACAAAACAAAACCAAAAAAAAAAAAAAATGCACATTGGTGAGCTTGCTTAGTTTTTAAGTAGATTATATAAGCTTCAATATACTTTGCTTTTTAATTCAACAATGTCTGGATATCTTTTATAAAACAACATGGAATCAACTTACCGTTTGATATTTTCTGAAGGTAGATGTTTCCCTATAATACTAAAGTTCTTTTCATCAATATTTTTTGCATGTATACATGTAGGGGGATGTTTGTGTGTGTATAGGGTTAAGTGTGTGTGGTAGGCAGAGGTCAATGCCATGTGTTTTCCTCAATGGACTTCAACCTTACTTTTTGAGACAGAGTTTCTCACTGAACCCAAGGGTCTCTCACTGATTTGTCTAGATTAAATAGCTAGCAAGCTGTGTGTGGGGGGGTCCCCTATCTCTACCTCCTGGGTGCTGGGATTAGAGGCATGCTCCACCACAGCTGGTATCTTATGTGGGTGCTGGGGATCTAAAATCAGGTCCTCATGCTTATACACAAGCACTTTACCCACTGAGCCATTTCCTTGCCCCTGTTTTCAGGATTTTGACTATAATAATAATAATAAACTGCTGGTTTGAACATTCTTTTCTGTTGTTTTTCAGTGCTAGGAATTGAAAGCAGTACCATGTACATGCTAGGCACAACTGTGCCACTGAGCTATATCCCTAAATCTGTTGCACATGTTTACACACGTTCCCTATGCATGCATGCAAGTGTTCTTCTAAGGGAGCCACCTCAAGATGAAATGGCCATTTCATAGGATACACACATCTTGACATTTACAGCTATAAACAACCTGCTTTTACAAAGTGGCTATTCCAAGTGTTGTGCTACATGCCTGCTATTCCAGTACTCAGGAAGTAGAGGTAGGAAGATCATAAGTTTAAGGCCAGACTTAGCTACCTAGGAGTTCCAGGCCAGCATGCATGAGACACTGTCTCAAAGGAAAAAAAAAAAAAAAGCTATTCAATTCACACTCCTCCAAGCCATAACATATTTTATTTGTTCTCACTATCCTTAACCTAAAAATCTAATAATTTTGCCAATTTAATAGTTATAAATAGCTTTTGTTACTTTTAGTTTCTTTTTTTGTTTGTTTGTTTTTTTTGTTTTTCGAGGTAGGGTCTCGCTCTAGTCCAGGCTGACCTGGAATTCACTATGTAGTCTCAGGGTGGCCTTGAATTCACGGCAATCCTCCTACCTCTGCCTCCCGTGAGCTGGGATTAAAGGCGTGCGCCACCACACCCAGCTACTTTTAGTTTCTTGAATTGAAACGTTTCACATATTTTCACATTTCATTGTATTTCTTCTTCTGTTAATAACCTGTCAGTATCTTTACCAATTTTCCTCTCTGAAATTCTATTTTCATCTTTTGATTTGTAGGCTTTTCAAATTCTATGTCACAAATTATATACATTTGTCTATGATGTAATTTGTGGTATCTTTTTTTTTTTTTTTAGGTAGAGTTTCACTCTAGCCCAGGCTGCTGACCTGGAATTCACTAGGTAGCCTCAGGGTGGCCTCAAACTCAAGGTGATGCTATCTCTGCCTGGGAGTGCTTTCCATATTGATTGATTTAGCCAAAAGTATTGACGTCGAGCTTATGTGTGCTTTGTATTCTGTTCAAAAAGGCATTCCCCAAGTATTTTCCATTTTTTCCGACACAATGTTTAGATTAAGCTGTGTCCCTTACTGAAATCATGACCTCATGATTAACACAGTCAGTATAGTAAGAAAAGAAATCTAAAACCTGAAGTGAGAAAAAAAAGTAGCAGTACAAAAATCAAGGTTTCTCTAAAAATTATTAAACAGCCTTGAATATGAAATCACCATGTATCAAACTTAACTTTGGGCCTTATAAAAAAGTTTTAAATGAAGCCGGGCGTGGTGGCGCACACCAGCACTCAGGAGGCAGAGATAGGAGGATCACCATGAGTTCAAGGCCACCCTGAGACTACATAGTGAATTCCAGGTCAGCCTGGACTAGAGAGAGACCCTACCTAGAAAAAACAAAACAAAACAAAAAAAAAAGACATTAAAAAGTTTTAAATGAATCTATCTTGAAGATTAATATTCTGAGAAACATGCTTGATATAAATACTACATCCTTGATATAAATGATATTTTTTTCTCTGAGTGTGTGGTGATTATTTAGGACAGGGTCTCTGTGAGTACATTGCCTAAACTATCATGGCATTCTCTAGGTAACCCAGGATGACTTCACATTTGCTCTTCCCTAGCCTTTGTCTCCTTGACTTGCTCTTGCTTATTGTAAGACTTAAACCTATAAATATAATAATGATATTCAACATTTATTGTTTCATGAATAAGACACTCATTTAAACCTTTTATGAGTGTTAATTAATTTTCTCCTTCCAACAGTCTGATGAGTTAGGTACTTCATGATATTCCTCTTTTATAGATGAGAAAAAGGAAGGCTCTGAAATATAATGGAAAAAGTTAAATAAAAGGCGGAAGACTAACTTTGAACTCAGGCCTTTGGTCTGCACTGCACACCCTTAAAGAGTTATATTAGCCCAATTATGATCCCACCCACCTACAATCCCAGCTACTATGAAGGCGGAAGCAGGAGGTCTGTCAGCCAAAAAAAAAAAAGGTGTAGATTATAATATAATATGATAATATGTATATCAGCTGGAATACTGTGAGAACAAATTTAAAAATTAAGAAAAGATCTTTCAAGCCGGGCGTGGTAGCACATGTCTTTAGTCCCAGCACTCATGAGGCAGAGATAGAAGGATTGCTGTAAATTCAATGCCACCCTGAGACTACATAGTGAATTCCATGTCAGCCTGGGCTACAATAAGACCCTACCTCGAAAAACAAAAAAAAATTTAAAAATTATAAAAATAAAAGATCTTTTATATTAACAGTTATTTATAAAACAGACAACTAATATATTATTTCTGTGTATCCAAACCACCAAAGGTCTGCTATGCAACTAGTCATACCCAGTTACTGTAAGACTTGCCAGAAGCAAACAAAGCATTAGATGTATGCTAACATTACCTGGGACAAACAGAAAACAAGAGGTGACTAAAGATCTTTATATAAAGAATAACAAACTACCCTTGAATGCCCTCCCCAGGCCTGAGGCAAAACCCTGTTGCTGAAGAAACCACAGAATGCCATCGATCAGCATCGAGATACCCTTCAAGGTCTGGAATGGTAACCAGCCCCCTGGTGGTAATTAGTGTATTGCTAGAAGGCACTGCACAAGCTCCCAGGGGAAGCTGATCAACGACAGCTGGAGTAAACAGAGACCACTGGCATGAAACACAGTCTGTGGCCATGAATAGGCTGACCATACCTCCTACTAGGAAAGAACAGCAAACTAAGAAAGGAGCACTTGTGCAATGGAGGAGCCTGGGCCTGAGGGAGACAATCAACAGCTTTTAAATTCGGCCAAATATTCCACTTAGGGAGGGGAAGTCCTTGACTGGAACTGGGGATTCAGGGAAAAATGCACCAGATCCCATCCTTGGGCTCACAAGAAAAGATGCACTATGGGAGCGAATGATAGGGAGGCTACTAAAAATAAAATCTTGGTAATCCAGAATTGTGTGTATTTTTAACTTAGACTGATCTCACTCTCCAATGGAGAATGTGTTTGTATTTTTCAGGATGCAGTGAGAGAGCTGTGGCCCATCTAATCCTACCATCCGACCATAGGCAGATAGTTGAGATCCTGGCAAGAGATGAGCCACCAAAGCCATATCGCGGAGGATCCATATGGAATCCCACAGAGAATGACGGGATGAACAAGAGACCCACAGCCACAGCCATTCAATCAACACAGGATAAGCCAGAGTGTCAGAAACCAACAATTTTCGACACAAAGACCCCTAAACTCACAACATTAATGCAGCCTTAATACTCATCCACCACGACTCACGGAACTGAGTGGAAGAGGGGGCGGAAAGATTGTGAGAGCCATGGTGGGGGAGACTATCCAGAGGCATGGCACCCCTCAGTAACAACACACTTGGGCCAGGAGAACCAGGCTGAGTACTAGGCTATCCATGGTCCCCTGCTACAAGGACTGATCCAGACGACCCATGGAGGAGGATATCCAGCTGATTGGGGATGGGGAGGGGAGGCATTGGGGAATTGGGGATAACAACTCATTGTTTGCCCACTAAATAATGAAACTCATTATGGACAATAAATATATATTTTTAAAAAAAAGAAAAAAAATCAAACCCAGGTCATCAGGCTTTGCAAGCAAGCACCTTTAACCATTGAACCATCTATCCAGCCACCTATTTTTATTTTTTAAAAAGCAATTAACTCATTTATAAGGTGAGAGAAACCGAGGGAGAGAGAAATAGAGTATGGGTACTCCAGGGCCTCTTGCCACCACAAAGGAAATCCAGATGTACGTGCCATGGCGGAGCTCTCAAACAAGCAAGAACAACTCCATCTTGAAACTCTGCATGAACTCTTGTATCTGGAGGAAGTTAGACCTGTTTAGAGGGAGCCAGGTGTCACTGAAAGGCCTCCACTATCAGTCAACTGACGCAGACCAAGTGTTCTGGCTGTTCCTTACTGCATTCTTCTGTTTCTGTACTTAACTGCTTGCTTGCTGACACCAGACGTGGGGGTGGGAGAATTTCCAGAAGTTCTTGTGAAATGAACTCTTGCTATGAAGTTGTAAAATGAAATGTTATGGTTTTTCTGTATAAATAGGAACCTTGAAATAAGCTTGGGACTGCACCTTGGCTCCCAAATCTTGGGTAATAAAGACTCCTTCCTTACTGCCAAAAAAAAAAAAAAGAATAAAAAAACTAAAGTCTACTTCACCCAGCTAAAAAGGATATTGTATAAGTTAATAGTTGTGCAGGCAGAGATCCCTGACATTCAAACTGTGTCTGGTCAACCATTAATCCTCCCCTCTCCTCCTTCCTTGAAAATGGTGGGGTTTTTAATAGTTTTAAATGTCAATTAAGGCTAAAGGCTTACATTCGATTGCCTCAGTATTTCCAGACTCAAGCTCACCATGCATAACTAGCAGGTTGGACAGAGTCCTACAATCTCAAATGCCAGAAACTAAAGAGATTTCAAAGATTCAAATTTAGAGCTAGCTGATCATAACAAAATGTACTTCCTGAATACCAGAGAAATCTGAAGTAGCACTTATGTTTCCCACAGTTACAATCTAAGGGACATGTGAAAAACCCAAGTGTAATTGTCATGACAATAACTTTGTAAAAATAGTTACTCGTGGAGCAATACAATTATCAAATCAACTCCAGAAACTTTCACAAAACTGTTTTCCAGAAAGAACAATATTATAAAAAACAAAATAAACCCTGTAAATCAAGAATCATGTTCTTGCAATGCTAGATCAAGTAGGGAAAGAGTAAAGTTGCAAGCTGAAAGTTAATTTTGCTATACAGTCATGAAAAGTTGTGGCAAGAAAGAAGGCTGTGAGTTCAAGGCCACTCTGAGACTACATAGTGAATTCCAGGTCAGCCTGGGCTGGATTGAGACCCTACCTTGAAAAACCAAAAAACATTAAATTGTGGCAATTTATAGATTATCATTAATTTACAGCTTTTCAACAAATTGGTAACATGAAATTTAATTCAAGTTAGTGATAAGAACAATATAATACACTAATGCTGTTTTATAATTATCTGCATTTTACTTTATTTTAAATTTTTTTTTCATTTCCCAGTCAGGGAAGAGAATCTTGCCCTTTAGTCCTAGCACACGGGAGACAGAGGTAGGAGGATCACCATAAGTTTGAGGCCACCCTGTGACTACCTAGTGAATTTCAGATCAGCCTGGGCTAGAGCAAGACCCTACCTCGAAAACCACACACACACACACAAAAAAAAAAAAAAAAAAATAATTGGTAGGGCTAGAGAGATGGCTTAGCTGTTGAGGGCATTTGCTTACAAAGCCTGATGGCCCAGGTTTGATTCCCAAGTACCAGATACACAAAGTGGCTGGTGTGTCTGGAGTTTGTTTGCAGTGGCAAAGAGGCCCTGGTGTGCACATACTCTCTTTCTACCTCTCAAATAAATAAATATGTTTTAAAAAAATTAGTTGGCATTCACATTATAGTAACAGGTTCTCATTTTTTTCAAGTGGCAAAGATTGCTTCATTTTTTCATGACTTTATTTTCATTTTTTTAAGTTAAAAATATTTTTATTAATTTGTGATAAAGAAAAAGAATGGGCATGCCAGGGCCTCTTGCAGCTGCAAAGGAACTCCAGACACATGTGGCATTTTGTGCATCTGGCTTTGCAAGCAAGTACCTTTAGCCCCTGAGCTATCTCCCCATCCCTAATTTTTATTTTTGATACTTTCATACACATATACAATGTATTTTGGTCTTATCCTATCCCAATTACCCTTTCTTACTCATTTTTCCCCTTAAGAGCATACAGAAGGGTTCTAATTTAAGGTGACTGAAAGCTTATGGACCTAGTATTCTTGATCCTTTCCCTTCTGGGTAAGAAGGCCCTTGTATGAAGATGGGAATTATTAATGACCGCCTCACCTGTCGAGTCCCCAATAAAAACTATCCATATCCTGCTTATAGGATATAGCTATAATAATGTTCAATAATCCCACTGAGTTTCTATTTTGGTTATGAAAGTAAATGATGCTATTATAGTTATTTATAGATACCCCAGACGTCTAGGGGTATGTGATGAATGATTGAAACAACCTAGGCTATGCAGGGAGGCCCCAGTTTAGTTTGTTCAGAAAACTCATGCCAACATTTACCACATTATATACATTAATGGTATAAAACACTGCAAAAGTACCCTACAAAAATATACTTTGGATCTCTTTTACCAAAAAGGTTTGACTCAATACTGTTAGGAATGCTACCTGACCAATCCTTTCCTGCCAGGTCCAGTTCAAGTGCCATCATCTCCTTGAAGCTTTCCCTGGTTCTCTTCCAACTGGGGACAATCTTTTCTCCCTGTGAACTCTCTAGTCACCTCTTTGAAATATTTCTATGGCACTTTCTCCTTGACATAAATGTTTCTTCCATCCATGCGCTGCCTTCTTTGTCAGTCATCTTGTTCTTAAAGAGAAACAGGTACCGTGACTCATTTCACTTTTATTCCCTTTAACACTTAGGACCATTCAGTATCTCCCACACTGTAGTCATTCAAGTATTCAGGAATGCCCGACTACATAAGCTGCACCCACTATTTACAAACTGTGCTGTTAGTTTTTATTCAATTCAGCCATTGCAAGCCTGTGCCTCCCAGGTGGGAAACACTAAGTACCAAAACACATTCTGCTACAATATTAGGGTTCTTGCAGGAAGCCACTTTTGTCCTGTTCGCAACCACTCTTTCTGTTGCCTTTTTACTGTCCCCTCTCTCTATTCCAATGAGAAGGCACTTGTTCCTTCTATTGTTACTAAGAGCCTCATTATGTTCAAGGTAAAGTGAAAAAATGCATTGATGCAATTACCAGTTCCGCACAAATTTGAGGACTACTTGTCATTTCAACATCCAGGACTTGAATAAAAGAAAGTCCAAATTCTTTTCAGTCCTAAGAACTATTTTCTTTTTAGACAAAATGGAAGCACACAGCACAGGAAGCAGCCCTCAGTAAGCCACCGTTCATAAACAGCTTTGCTGAAAGCATAACAAAGCTTCTGTTGTGCTCTTGCATGGCAGGGCCAGTAAGCAGCAGGAGCAGATGAACTCTTTAAGATACAAAGGTTCTGTCTTCATGCAAATGTTTGCATTAATAAAAAATGAAGAAAAAGATATAGAAAATGCAGGCTAGCTGGACATAATAGGTCTCTAAATGGGAGGTTTTTCACATTTTCCAGGCGGAGTCAGCAGGTCTTTCAAAAACTTTGTCATTCTGAACATTTCACAGACATCAGAAGAAAGACATGCAAATAACAAAAGCAAATCAAAGGACATCCCGCTGCTCTGCTGGCGCCTCCCTCATCCATGCCTGGTTTGTCATTTTCTGTTAACCCCAGTGCTGGCTGCGGTTTTGTTGAGGAATGGAGTCTAAACCCAAGTGGCAGTACATGTCCAGCCAGCTGGCCCAGGCACTGAGAGCATTACAATGCAAGCCATGTACTACCACTCAGGGACACGTGCTGCCAGGCAACAAGTGCAATGTGTGATTTTTATACACTCAGTTTGCAAATCTGCATGGGAAAGAGCCCCTAACAAGCCACTTAATGAGATGTGGTCGTCTTAAGTGTGGGCGGCACTGAATAGTTCTCTGAAGATGGATTTGAGAGGATCAGTCCTTCAAAGTAAAATGTAGAGTAAGGGCCTTAAAATAAACACAGATGATATGGGGGAAAGGGTAGGCCACTTTGTGTCAAAGCAATGCACTATGTGTTCATCTTACCTGGTCTCATTTAATCCTCACAATCACAGTGTGCAGATACTTATCCCATTTTACAGCTGAGGAAACTGAGGCTTAAGGAGGTTATATAACTTGCCCAAAGTCACACAGATAATAATGGCAAGCTAAAGCTCAAAACTACATGGTGGCAAACTCTTCTTTATTCTAAACATTCATCTTTCCTTTCCTTCCTCCCTCCCCTTCCTTCCCTTTCTTTTTCCTCAAACTGCAGGGGATCAAGTCCAGAGCCTTGTATATTCTAGGCAGATATTCCACCACTGAACTACACATCCAGCACAACCCCTTTCTTTTCTTGACTGAAACTTAATGATATGGGATTTAGGGTGTCTTTGAGGGTGATGGGAGCTTTTTTCAGCTCTTAGTTGGGCTCTAACTGGAGAGTTAGGGTGCCAGATGCTCACGGCCCCACTAAACTTCCACTGAGTCAGTGGCCTGAGGTGCTGGTCTTATGAATTTCAATGAATGGAATTCACAGACTATAAAAAGTAAAGTTTATAAGATTTTATTATAAAGCTTAAGAGAAGTAGGCAGAGCTCTTGGGAGCGCCCATCTGGATACCCTGATTGGGGTATTTTATGGGAATTTACTGAATGGGGGCTGCTAGAACCAGACTATCTCCATTTTTGAACTCTTGATTGACATTTCACAAATGTAACTCTCTGCTTCCCAAGAGTGACCCAGACCACCCATCCTAATTATCACTTCTCTGGAATGACCCAAAGCTTTGAGGCAAGGTGGACTGCCCTACAACCAAAGAATTCCAATGACCCCACCACCCCATCAGTACCTCCTAGTCTGTAAGGAAAGTTGCTTCTGATCTCCCTGGTCAGAGCCCTTCACAGGCTTTCCCCCAAATAAAGCCTGTCTCAGGGGTTGAGTTCAGTCTTCCTTGCTTTATTCCTAATGGGCTGAGCTGGTTAGTTCAGTCTCCTCATCAGATATCTAGGCACTACCATGTTTCCAAGGAAAAGGAATAAACCCACTTATATTCCTAGGAAAGGGAATTACCCTTCTTGAAGGGAGTGATAATCTCCTCTAGGGAAGGGGTAAAGCTTTTAGGGAAGAAGAGATAAGGAAAGACCAGACACTTCCATTTCTGGCCTCTAGCAAGATAGTGGCTGTGAGCGCTCCTTTAGAGAAGAAGAGATAGGGAAGAACCAGATTTCCCCTTTACAGGCTCAAGAACATTTCTCACTTTCACTTTCCTGCCACCCCTAAACTGCTTTAGTTTGCTCCAAAATTATTATAATGAATAGAGTCACCATACTGGAAAACTGACATGCCATTTTTAATCATTTGACTCTCCATTTTAATGACTTCATTTTTAATCATTTGAAGACCTTATCCATTTTTTAAACATTTTATTTATTTATTTGAGACAGAATGAGAAAGAAAGAGGTAGACAGACAGAGAGACAGAGAGAGAGAGAGAATGAGAATGGGCACACCAGGGTCTCCAGCCACCACAAATGAACTCTAGACACATGTGCCACCTTGTGCATCTAGCTTTACGTGGGTACTGGGGAATCAAACTTGGATCCTTCTGTTTGCAGGCAAACACCTTAACTGCTAAGTCATCTCTCCAGCCCCTTATCCATTTCTTTTAACTTTTTATTTTTTATTGATAGCGTCCATAATTATAGACCATAAACCATTATGATTCCCTCCCCATCCTCCCTCATATTTTGTCCATCTCTCTATTAGTCTCTGTTTCGGTGTCATCATCTTTTCCTCCCCTTATGTGTAGGTATTATCAGGCACTGTGAAGTCATGAATATCAAGGCCATTTTGTGTCTGGAAGTTTGCGTTGTAAGCAGTCCTACCCTTCCTTTAGCGTTTACAATATTTCCTCCACCTCTTCCACAATAGACCTTGAGCTTCAGGAAGTGTGATGGAGATGTCCCAGTGCTAAACACTCCACCGTTTTTTTTCCTCACTCCTTATCCACTTTTAAGAGTGGCTTTTTTTGGGGGAGCTGGAGAGATGGCTCAGCGGTTGAGGCACTTGCCTCCAGTGCCTGGGGCCCCGGGTTCAATTCTCTCTCTCTCTCTCTCTCTCTCTCTCTCTCTCTCTCTCTCTCTCTCTCTCTCTCTGTGTGTGTGTGTGTGTGTCTGCTTGAAAATGAATAAATAAAAATATTTTTAAAAAATAAGAGTGGCTTTTTTGTTAGGTTGTGGTAAGAGCCTGATTTACACTACAGAAGTTTTCTCGTGTTAAAAGGAGAATTTTCTTTTTTAAAAAAATATTTTATTTATTTATTTGCAAGGGGAGGGGAGAGAGAGATAGAGAGAGAGGCAGAGAGAGACAGAGAGAGAGAATGGGTGCCAGGTCCCCCAGCCACTGCAAATGATCCCCAGATGCATGTGCTATCTTGTGCATCTGGCTTATGTGGGTACTGGGGAATCGAACCAGGGTCCTTAGGCACTGCAGACAAGCACCTCAACCTCTCAGCCATCTCCCCAGCCCCGAGATTCAAGAATTTTCTAAAGCTTATCTACAGCTCCTCTGAGGATTTATTTTCTACATGAAACAAACAACACTGCTAGACTCTACCTCTCTTCACCCAGGCTCATAGGATCCATTTTCTTTTCTCAATCTTTTTTTGCCTATCACACTCCCTAAGTTCTGTAGCAAACCCAAACAGTTTTCATTGAACACATCATTCCCCATCACTGGGAAATCAATTAAGTCTCCCACAGACCTTCTGTGAACTACACAGTATTCCCTCCTCCACAATTTTGAGTTACAGAGGTTGAAGAGTGATAAATATAGGGTTCAATACTGCATGAGGTTTCAGGAGTCTTGGAAGGTATTTTACAAAAATGAAAGAAACTTGGATGTAGTAAACAGACACTTGATTACAATTTTCACCACTGCTCCTAAATTACAAAAGCTTAAGACAGAGAAGAACTTCAAGATCATACTGTTCAACTCCTATCATTTTCCAGTAAAGAAATCAAAGTCTTTACTTTTCCCCCTCTTGATTTAAAGATGCAAAGCTCTTGGGCTTGCTTAAGTGTAGCCCTAAGTTTTCCATAATCATAATACTAAGAATTTTCTTTGTACAGAGCAAACAAAAGCCAGTTGTGGTGGCTCATGCCTGTGAACCCAGTGCTTAGGGAGGCTGAGATAGAAAAATCACTGTAGCCTGGGCTACAAAGTGAGTTCTAAGTCAGCTAGGCTAGAGTGAGACCCTGACTCAAAACAAACAAAACTGAAATAAAGTAAACAAGTTAAAAGTTAGTAGTACTGGCCGCGAGGCTAGAATGGGGCCATAAGGAAGGGGGAGAGAAGAGGGCTTAAAAGGAAAATATAGTAGATATGTAAGAAGGGTAGAATACTGTGGATTAAATGGTCCTAAAAAGGGGGGGATATATTGAGGAAAAGGGGGCAGAAAGATTATAAAAGCCATAGAGTGGGTGGGAAGACCCTGAGGCATGGTCCTCCCTACTACCCTACTGGGACTGACTGAGGCTTTCATGATGCCATAGTGAATCCCATAACCCCACTGAGGAGGGCCTCAGAAACAGGAGCAGGGGTGAGGGAATAAAAGAGAATAATCTGTTATAATATAGATATAAAATAAAATTAAAAAAAAATAAACTGCAAAGCTGTTTTTTTAAAAAAAGCCTTTTTAATCCCTCATGGAAGTTTGAATCTATGTCCCCCATAGACTTAAGTGTTTTATTAAAGCTTGTAACTTGGATCTCCAGCCACTTAGCTGGAAGAAGTGTCACTGGGGGTGGATCCTGAGGTATAGCCCTAAGGTGTGCAGAGAAGTCTGAGCTTTGGTGGGTCCCTGCTGGTTGCTGCTTTTGGTTTGTATGGGCTGTTTGGTTGTTTCTCTCTGCTTGCATGTATGGAAGCAGTGTCTTCCACCACTGATGGAACACTCCCTGGATCTGTAAGCTTGAAATAAACCCTTTCCTCCCATAAACTGTCTGGTTTAGATGTTCATCCCAGCAACATGGAAGCTCTCTATAATACCTCTCAACTTAATTTCTTCACTAAATCGTGGTGAAAAAGATTTGTGTGTGTACACGCATATATACTCATGTATGTGCAGGTGCACATGTGCGTGGGTGTGCATTCAATTGTGCACACATACATGTGGAGGGCAGAGGACAACTGGCTGGTCATTGAGCCTCAGGGATTTGCCTGTCTCTGTCTCCCCATTATTGGAATTACAAATGCATGTCAACACTCCTGGCTTTTTTAAAAAAAATATATTTTATTTATTTGCAAGCAGAGAGAGAGAGAGAGAGAGAGAGAGAGAGAGAGAGAGAATGACACACCAGGGCCTCTAGCCACTTTTGTGCATCTGGCTTATGTGGGTCCTGGGGAATTGAACCTGGGTTCTTAGGCTCCGGAGGCATGCTCCTTAACCGCTGAGCCATCTCTTCAGCCTGGCTTTTCTTTTTTTTTAATGTTTTATTTATTATTTGAGAAAGGGAGAGAGAATGGGCATTCCAGGGCTTATTGCCACTGCAAATGGACCCCGGATTTGTGCATCTGGCTTTACATGGGTACTAAGGAACTGAACTGGGCCAGCAGGCTTTACTGGGGTTTTCTTTTTTCCTTTTTTTTTTTCACTTTTTTTTTCCTTTTTTAGGCAAGGTCTCATGTCTGGATGGACTTAAACTTTCCGTGTAGTCAAGGATGACCTTGAAGTCCTGATCCTTCTGCTTTTACCTCACGGGTAAATCATAGATGTGTACAATCAATCCTAGCTAAGAAATATTTTACAATCCAGGGGAGTATGGAGGCTGGATGAAGGCTAAGTAAACATTTTATTTCTCTAATATTTACTATAAATACATGTGGAAAATAAAATTTCCACATTCTCTTCTACTTATCTGAGTTTATACTTTGTCTTTCCATACAAAATGATCCAGCAGACAACATTGTTAAATGGATCTACTTTAAAGAAAATGTTAAGTTAAAGAGAAGAATTTGTATAATGCCAAGACAGCAAGAGAACACCAAAGAACCTTCTTTTAATTTCATTTGCTTGAGATTTATAAAATTTTGAAGCTGGTAGCAATCTTATTAAGTCATTTAGTATAATACTTTTAAAAAACTAAAAGATCATAACCATTACTGCATTTTAAAACATACAAAATTATTTTCAGATTGTGTTCAGTTTTTCTATTTAAAATAACCTGGGAGCCAGGCGTGGTGGTACATGCCTTTAATCCCAGCACTGGGGAGGCAGAGGTAGGAGGATTGCCATGAGTTCAAGGCCACCCTGAGACTACATAGTGAATTCCAGGTCAGCCTGGGCTAGAGCGAGACCCTACCTCGAAAAACCAAAAAAAAAAAATTAAAAATAAAAATAAAATAAAATAACCTGGGAAAGGCCAGGTGTGATAGTGCATGCCTTCAATCCTAGCACTTAGGAGGATCAGTGTGAGTTTGAGGCCAGTCTAGCACTACAGAGTAAGTTTCCGGTCAGCCTGGGCTAGAGTGAGACCCCACCTAAAAGAAACAAAACAAACAACAACAACAAAAAAAAAATACAGAGGGGACCAATGGCCTAAGGGGAGGTCAGGGGAAGGGATTGAGTAAAGGAGGGTTGGGAGGAAGGTTAATCAAAATTTAAGAGGTTTAGAATAAGCCATATGGAAGCCTATTTCTTTGGATAATGGCACACCCAGTAGCCATAGATTGTTTCTAGAAAAATTTCACTACCAGAATAGGATACCTTTCGTGAGTTGCTAGCCAGGGAGGCTCATGTGGTCCCCAAAACATTACAGGCCATTGCCAAGGCTCTTGGTTGCCGACCAGAATGAGATGGTAAGAACCTATTGCTAAAGACCACATATGCTTGTGCTGCAGGTCACTGGGATATCAAGCTGGAGTTGAGCTGGAAACCTCCCTGTTAACCAGCTGACAGAAAGCTTGGAAAAGCTATGGCTGCATGCAGCCCTATGGGAGAGAGAAGTCATCAATGGTGGTGAACAGCAGTGGACCTTGCAAGCCTTAAGACTGGCCAGCCAGGCCAAATGTGCCAACTGGTGCAATAGTGGCACATCTGTTATGGGGGAAATCAACTGCTCTCTAATTGGACTAGAGGCCTGATCCATAGGTAGAAAATGTGCCTGGTACTGAAGACCTAGCCAAAAGTCTAAGGTGGGGGATGTCATGAGCCCTAGGGGAGTAATGCCTGCTAAATATACATATTATGACTACCAAACTACCTTATAAACATTTTTTTAATGACCATACCCATACAATAATGCTACTCTCACTTTTGGCTAGAGAAACTTCTCTTTTTCAGATGGTGGTGACCACTGGAAGGACTCAATAGGCACCATAGTGCTGAGAAGAAATGACAGTGGAGTGTTCAGCACTGGGACATCTCTATCACACTTCCCGAGGCTCAGGGTCTATTGAAGAGGTGGTGGAAAGATTGTAAGAGCCAAAGGAAGGGTAGGACTGCTTACAATACAAACTTCCAGACACAAAATGGCCTTGATATTCATGACCTTGTAGTGCCTGATAATATCTACACAAAATGGGAGGAAAAGATGATGACACCGAAACAAAATAGAGACTAATTGAGAGGGGGAAGAGATATGAGGGAGGATGGAGAAAGAATCATAATGGTTTATTGTCTATAATTATGGAAGCTATCAATAAAAGTTTTTAAAAATACATTATCATGGGAAAATAAATAAATAAATAAATAAATAAATAAATAACCTGGGAGGTTGGGTGTGGTGCTGCATACCTTTAATCCTAGCACTTGGGAGGCCAATGTAGAAAGATTGCTGTGAGTTCAAAGCTAGCTTGAGACTACAGAGTGAATTCCAGGTCAGCCTGGGCTACAGCAAGATCCTATCTTAAGCTCCCCAATAAATAATTAAATATATAAAATAACCTGGGAGTCTGGAGAGATGGCTCAGTGGTTAAAGGTGCTTGCTTACAAAGCCTGACAGCCAGGTCTGATTCCCCAGTACCCATGTAAAGCCAGATGTACAAAGTGGTGCAGGCATCTAGAGTTTGTGTGCAAGGGCAAGAGGCCCTGGTGTCTGTCTGTCTGTCTCTCTCTCATTCTCCTTGCAAATAAATAGTAAATAAATATTTCAAAAATTATCTGGGGTTGGGGAGATGGTTCAGCAGGTAACAACACTTGCTGTGCAAGCATAGGGACCTGCATTCAATCACCAGCACCCACCTTAAAAACCACACATACTTGGCATGGTATCACACATCTCTAATACCAGCATTTGGGAGGTAGAAGTGCTGGTAATAGGATTGATGTCAGTTCAAGGCCAGCCTGGGACTACAGAGTAAGTTTCAGGTTAGCCTCGGCTAGAGTAAGACCTTACTTGAGGGGGGGAACCACACATCACTATAACCCCAGTATTGAGGGGAGGATGGAGAAAGAGGTCACCCAGTATATGGGGAACCGAAAGTTCAGTGAGAGACACTGTTTCAGGGAAATAAGGTGGAAGAGTGATAGGACAGCCAACATCTTCTAGCCTCCACACATATGTGCACAGGTTACATATATCTGAACACATGCATATGCCACACATGCATGCATGCACACGTGCACATGTACACACACACACATCTGGATAAAAGAATCTTTATGCAAACAATTTCTCTTTTTAATTACTCTTTAGGACATATTTTCAGAAGCAAGACTCTTGAATCAATAAAATGCTCATTCTTATGGTTCTGGTCACATACTGACAGATTACTTTCCAGAAAGACCACACCAAATAATATAACTTCCAATATAAGATTGTTTATTTTAAACAACTCAAAGGAATCTTAATTTTCAATGCTTTAACTATTTTTAAATTTTTTTTTAATATTTTTATTTATTCACTTTCAAGCAGAGAGGAGAGAGAGAGAGAGAGCGCACCAGGGCCACCACCTTGTGGGCCTGGCTTATGTGGGACCTGGGAAATTGAACCCGGGGCCTTAGACACTGGAGGCAAGTGCCTTAACCGCTGAGCCATCTCTCCAGCCCATGAGCCATCTCTCCAGCCCTAAAATATTTTTAATGATTTATTCATTTTCAAGAAGAGAGAGAGAGAGAGAGAGAGAGAGCACACCAGGGCCACCACCTTGTGGGTCTGGCTTATGTGGGTCCTGGGGAATTGAACCTGGGGCCTTGGGCACTGGAGGCAAGTGCCTTAACCACTGAGCCATCTCTCCAGCCCTGCTTTAACTATTAATAATCCTGAACATTTAGTTAGGTTATCTTTCTCCATATATGGTCTACAAAATTTTTCACTTGTAAAAGTAACAGGTGATGTAACAATAATACAGAAGGGTATAAAGTAAAAAAAAGGGTCAGACCCCTCTTAATCCAGTTCACTAAGGTATTCACTGTTAGTGGTTTGTTCTCCTAGAATAAAGCAAATGTTCATTGGTTTCTCAACAACATATGTAATGGCATAGTACATATTCTGCAACTTTTAAAAGAATATTTATTTGGGTGCTGGAAAGATGGCTCAGCCTTTAAGGTGCTTGCCTGCAAAGCCTAACAACCTGAGTTTGATTCCCTAGAACCCACATAAAGCCAGATGCAGAAAGTGGTGCATGTATTTGGAGTTTGTTTGCAGTGGTTAGAAGCCATGGTATGCCCATTCTGTCTCTCTTCTATCTCTCTCTGCTTGCAAATAAATAAAAATATTCTTTAAAAATTATTTATTTGCATGATAGCTCAGTATAAGGTCTAGAGTTGTCATTAAAGCATGCTCTTGGGCTGGAGAGATGGCTGAGCAGTTAAGGCACTTTCCTTCAAAGCCTAAGGACTCTGGTTCGATTCCCCAGTGCCCATGTAAAGCCAGATGCACAAAGTAGGGCATGCATCTGGAGTTCATTTGCATTGGCTAGAGACCTGGATGCACCCATTCTCTCTCTATACCTGCCTCTTTCTGCTTACAAATAAATAAAAATATTTTAAAAACAAACAAAACAATTATTTATTTGCATCTGCATCAGGGTCTCTTGCCATTGCAAGTGAACCCCAGGCACATGTGCCAACTTTTGGAGGGGTGTTTTGTTTTTTTTTTTTGTTTTTTAAGACAGGGGTCTCACTCTACCCCAGGCTGTCCTGGAACTCACTATGTAGCCCAGGCTGGCTTTGAACTCATGGTGATTCTCCTATCTCAGCCTCCCAAATGCTGGGAGTACCACAAAAAAGGGAAAAAAATAGGACCTATTAGAATTAGAGATAAAACTGGAGACAAAAGAGGGAAAGAAAGAGAACTGTATAGAGCTATTAAAAAAGAATATAGGATATAAGATTACTACACAAAATTGTATTCCTATAGATGAAAATTGAATAATTCGAAAATAAACTTAAGAAAATAATTCTAGGGTCTTGGAAGATGGCTCAGCAGTTAAAGGCATTAAAGTTTGTCAGCCTGGGGTTCAGTTCCCAAGCCACCCATATAAACAGATGCAAAAAGTGGCTCAAGTGTCTGGGGTTCATTTGTAGCACCAGGAGGCCCTGATTACACACACACACACACACACACACACACACACACACACACACACACACACGCAAAATTTTTTAATGTTTTGTTAATATATTATTTATTTATTTGAGAGTGAGAGAGAGAAAGAAAGTGGCAGACAGAAAGAGAATGGGGATACCAGGGCCTTAAGCAAATGAACTCCAGACACATGTGCCACCTTGTGCATCTGGCTTTATGTGGGTACTGGGGAATTGAATTTCGGTCCTTCTGCTTTACCACTTAGCCATCTCTCCAGCCTCCAATTTTTTCTTTTTTTTTAAATTTTTTTAAATACTTTATTCATTTTCAAGGAGAGAGAGAGAGAGAGAGAGAGAGAGAGAGAGAGAGAGAGAGAGAGAGAGAGAGAACCTGAGCCACCACCTTGTGGGTCTGGCTTATGTGGGTCCTGGGGAAATGAACCTGGGGCCTTAGGCACTGGAGGCAAGTGCCTTAACCGCTGAGCCATCTCTCCAGCCCCCCCCCCCAATTTTTTTAAAGGAAAGAAAATAATTCTAGGCCTGAGGGGATAGCACAGTTAGAGCTTGCTTTGCAAGCATGAAGACTAGAGTTCAATCCCAAAGTCTGTGTAAAAATGCCAGGCATGGTAGCATGTACTTGTAATGCCAGCACTGGGCAGGCAGAAACTGGCAGATCCCTGGGGCTTACTGGTCAACCAATCTAGCCTAATTTCAGTTTCAGTTTCAGCCCAATGAGAATCCCTGTCTCAAAAAAAGTTGGGCAGCATTCCTCAGGAATGAGACCTGAGGTTATCCTCTGGTCTCCATATGAACTTTCATATAGACATGAATATGTACACACATGGATGCACACATGTATACATAACAATAAACAAGTTGAACACAGTGGCTCATGCCTTTAATCTGAGCATTTAGGAAGCTGAGGTAGGAGAATTGCTATGAGTTCAAGGCCAGTCTGAACTAGAGTGAGGTCCAGATTGAAACCTTGCCTTAACAATATAAAAAATAAATAAAAACATAAGTAAATAAAAAATAAAACAATTCAGACTATAATCACAGCAAAAACTGAAGAACTTAATGAATTTAAAAAAGGAAACAAATGTTACATGATGAAAACTACATAACACTGTTGAAAGTAAAGATTTAAATAAATAAGACATTCATGTTTAATGGGTTGTTAGAGTTATTATTTTCAGATATTGACACTCCACAAATTTTTTGGCTTGTATGTGTAATGTGGTGTGTGTGTGTGTGTATGTTCTTTGTACATGTACATGCCCATGCACTGCCCCATGCGCTCACCTGACACAGGCTGCAGTTGCCTGCAGTGGCTAGAACAGAAAGCCAGGTATCCCACTCCATGGCTTTTCTACCTGTCTTTATTTGAGCCATAGTATCTACTGCTCCTAGAGCTGGCACCCTCTGTGAGCACCCAAGATTCTTGGGTCTATGTTCCCCTAAGAGACTGGGCCATGACCAACTGATTGTGTGGGTCCTGGGGATCATGCCTCCTCAGGCACTCATGCTTGCACAGGAAATGCTCTTAACCACTGAGCAATCTCTCCAGCCCCAATACATTTTTGGAATCTAAGCACAGCGTGGTGACATACAACTTTAAACCCAGCACTCAGGACCAGCCTGGGACTAGAGTGAGTTCCAGGTCAGCCTGGGCTAGAGTGAGACCCTACCCCCCAAAAAAAAGATGGGAAGCTGGAAAATACAATGCATTTAAATTTTTCTTGGCTCCCTCTCAAATTGTGGAAAGCCCCTCTCTCTGCCTTAAGCTAATCAATTTGTTCAAACTCAAACACTTAAAAATTACAGCAGTGGGCTGGAGAGAAGACTCAGTGGTTAAGTGCACTTCCTGGGAAAGCATGAGGGCCTGAGACTGCTGGATTTCAAATCTCCAGATCCCATGTAATACAACTGGCATAGCTAGGTACCCCTTGGCCCCCAGTCAGGCAGGGGAACAGAGACCCAAGAATCTTTGGAGCCCTGCAAGCTCTGGAATCTAAAGGAGACTTTGGCTCAAAACCAAGACCAGTCAGAAGAGTAACAGCCAGACACCCAACATTACACTACAACCAGCCAGCAGGTGAATCTATGGGGCATGGCGAGGACACAGACGCATGTATACATACACCCTCTCTCACACACAAGCAAAAGAAAATTACAGCCACAAAATGAAAGCATGTAGAAGAAAACCAGATGGAGATACAGCCTGAGTGAGTAGTATAATCTTGGTGTCTATAAATGAATAGTCCACAAATTGATCTATAAATCCTATCAAAATCCCAGCTAGAGTGGCTGGAGAGATGGCTTAGCGGTTGGGGCACTTGCCTCCAGTGCCTAAGGCCCGCAGTTCGGTTCCCCAGGTCCCACGTATGCCAGACCCACAAGGTAGTGGCCCTCGTGCGCGCTCTCTCTCTCTCTCTCTATATATATATATATATATGTATATATATATATATATAATATATATATTTCTCTGCTTGAAAATAAATAAATAAAATATTTTTTTTAAAATCCCAGCTAGATATTTTAGGAGACATTCACAAACTGATCCTAAAATTCATATGGAAATGCAAAAGACTCAAACAAAATAATCTTCAGAAAGATGAACAAAGTTGTAGGAGTTACATAACTTCAAGCAAGCACCTTTTACCACTGAGCCATCTTCTCAGTCCCCACATTCTTGTTTCAAAACTCACTCAATGTAACTACACTCACACCTATTACAATATATGGATAAGGACAGACATCTGGACCAGTGAAAGATAACTAAGAGACCAGAAATAAAACCTGATGAATGAATAAGAAAAATGTGTCCTACTTGTATTGTTTGGCTATTATGAGAAATGAAATACTGAAAACATGGTACAGCATGGATGAACCTTGAAAACATGCTCAGATTCCAAAAGACCCCATATAGTATCATTTACTATAGAAAATTGACAAAGCAGGCTAGGGGCTGGGGGAAAAGCAAAACTGGAATGAAGTTTGAGAATGATAAAAATTCTGGAATTATATCATGAGAGTGGCAGCATAACCTTATAATGTACTGAAAAACCACTCAACTGTAAACTGAATTGAATTTAAAAGGATGGAAGTTTATGGAAAATTATATTGCAATAAAGAAGACAACTTTATAAAAATAGAGCTAGAGTTTAGATGGTAGGAGGAAAGAGGTGTTAACATTTTGAAAGATACAAATTAGACAAAGAGCAACTATGGTAGTGGACAGGAACAAGGTTAAATGGCTGCACTGAGACAAGATAAAAGAAACACACACACCCTCATACCAAGTGTGGTGGCTTATTCCTTTCTCCCAGCACTCGGGAGGCTGAGGTAGGATTGGCCTGAGTTTGAGGTCTATTGTAGAAAAGCAGAGCACACTACTGGGTATGGCAGCTCTTGCATGTAATCCCAGTCTGGGCTAGAGTAAGATCCTGCCTCAAAACAACAACAAAAACTTATGGGTCCCAGCTACCTCTGAAGGCACCAGTATAGGGAAATATAAAAAGACAAAGTGTGGCCTAGTTGATAGACAGTCCACTTAGCATGCACAAAACCCTAGGTTTGATTCCCAGCACCACACAAAACCCATCTGGCTGGTGCAAGCCTGTAATTCTAGCACCCAGGAAGTATAGTATGAAAGACCATGAGTACATCATCATCTTTGGCTGCATAACAAGTTTGAGGCCAGCCTGAGCTACATGAGATCCTATTGTAGAAAACTGGAGCACAGTACTGGGTATGGTGGCTCTTACAGGTAATCCCAGCACTTGAAAAGCTGAAGCAGGGGGATTGCCATGAGTATGAGGTTATCCTGGCCTATGGACACCATGTCTTTTTTTTTTATTCATTTTCAAGCAGAGATACAGAGAGAGAGAGAGAGAGAGAGAGAGAGAGAACACACCAGGGCCACCACCTTGTGGGTCTGGCTTATGTTGGTACTGGGGAATTGAACCCAGGGCCTTAGACACTGGAGGCAAATGCCTTAACCACTGAGCCATCTCTCCAGCCCTGGACACCATGTCTTTAAAAAAATGTATAGCACATACAATTAGGAATACTTAATAATGATACTAAACAACTCAAAATATTTTAACATTTAATATAACATAAGGGCTGGAGAGATGGCTCAGTAGTTAAGGCACTTGCCTTCAAAGCCTAAAGACCCATGTTTGATTCTCCAGTTCCCACGTAAAGCCGTATGCACAAGGTGGCGCATGAATCTGTAGTTCATTTGCAGTAGCTAGAGGCCCTGGTGCATCCATTCTTCTGTCTGTCTTCTCTGTCTCTCTCTGCTTGCAAATAAATAAATAAAATGTGTAAAAAAATAAAACTTTATGAAAAATAAAAATAATTTTAAAATATATAACATAAATGTTAAATATATTAATATAATATTTAATATTTGTTATACTTTTCCTTCTCTTGGTGTGTATATGTGGTGCTGAGGATCAAACCCAGGATCCATTCTAGACAAGTGCTCATTGAGCTACATCCTCAGCTCTAGGTAAGATCTCATTCTAGCCCAGGCTGACCTGGCACTCACTCTGTCGTCCCCTGATGGTCTCAAATTCAGTGATCCTCCTACTTCCACCTCTCGTGTGCTGGGATTAAAGGCGTGCACCACCATATCCAACACCCTTAGAATCTTTAAGGTATTTCTTTATCATTAGCTTTCTATGTTGCTATTGAGAAATCATTTTTCATTGATTTGTGATATTTCATGTGGATGTTCACTGGTATAGGTCTTTCACTCATTATTTTAAGACCTTCGCGATATGAAAATTCTTATTTTTCAGTTCTGAAAAGTTTTTGTGAATCATGTTCCATTTGTCTCCTGTCTCTTTTCTCTGTTCTATCTTTGGAACTGTTTGTAGTCAGACACTGAACTTTACCAACTGATGGTCTAATTTTCTTTTTTTCTCCTCCTTCTTTCCCACCTTTTGTTGTTATTGTTGATGTATGTTAAATAATTATATTTAACCTTCCCTCAACTTACCTTCCCCTAGTTTTAATAAAACTTTTTAAAAAGTCTTTCAAATACTAAATACTATATCAAGGTTCTTCAGAGAAAGAGAACCAATATGATATTCAGTCTTGGGTGGCTTAATCATGGAGGCTGAATGATGAAAATACATCAGACAGTTTTATTGTGTAAACACCATAGAATATATTTAAACAAGCCTATCTGGACTAAGTCAATCACTTGACACAGACTCTACACAGTCAAGCAATGTAGTAGGAAAACATTGATGTATAAGGCTCCTGCTGGCATACCAAAACATACTATTTACTCCAAACTGTTTTTCAAAATTTATTTATTTATTTATTTGCATGTGTGTATGGGCATGCCAGGGTTTCGTGCCAGTGCAAACTCCATGCACTTTTTTTTATTTTGCACCTGGCTTTATGTGAGAAAAGGTTCTGAATTGAACCCAGGCTAGCAGCCTTTGCAACCAAGTGCCTTTAACTGCTGAGGAAACTCCCTAGTTCTAAACTTTTTTTTTTTTGCTTGAGTAAGTAGAAGGAATACACTCTAAAACAATAATGAAAACTAGAGCTGGGTGTGGTGAGTTCAAGGTTACCCTTAGACTACATAGTGAATTCCTGGTCAGCCTGAGCTAGAGTGAGCCCCTACCTCGAAAAGCCAAAAAAAAAAGATTCTCAGGGAAAATTATTTTTTCAAACATAGAATTTTATATCTAGCTAGACTAACTCTCAAGCATAGGTGAGCTGCTAGGAAATGCAATCTAATAAGAAGTACATAAGGGAAAAGGAAAATATAGGCTTTAGGAAATAAGGAATATAACTTGAGAGAGACAAGTAATACCCATAAGAAGTACAAAGCAGTCAGAAAGCAACCAGGCCCAATTGCAGCAGAAGAGCCTGGAAAGTGAGAGTACTTCAGAAGGTATCTTAAGGGCTGGGGAGCTGGCTCAAAGAGGAAGAGCACTTGCTGCTGCTTAAGCATGAATGCTTGAAAGGGCCTGAGACCACCAAGTTTGATTCTCTAGCACCCATTTAAAAAGCTGGGCTTAGCTATACACATCTGTAACCCCAGTTCTGCAGCAGGAGGCATGGAATGGGGGGAAACCAGAGAATCACTAGAGCTCACTGATGAAAAATGGCATCTCCAGGCTGACGATGAGTCTCAAGGAAATACGTAGATGAGCAATACAGGAGGGCACCCACTTAATTTGAATCAGAGGGATTAGAATTAAATTCAACTATAAACCAGGGGTAAAGGTTCATGCCTGTAATCCTAATACCTAGGAGGCTGAGGCAAGAGGTCTGTTGTGAGTTCCAGGGTTGCCTGAATTACAGAGTGAGGACCTATCTCACAAAACAACAATTTTTTTAAATGAATGAATAAAAAACTTAAAAAAATCTTAACTCTTCTATCCTTGTTGGTAATGCCATAACATACCTATAGCACAATATAATAAAGAATGTTGAAAATACGGATATCACATCATATCCAGGCTAAATATATATTTTGCCAAAAAAGCTAGGCATATATCACATTTCCTATTAAAAATGAATGAAATTTAAGTTCTGACACTTATATCCTTATTGAACTGGAGGATAGGAAAGAGGGCCCTTAGAAAGAACAGAACCTGGAAGAAAGCTAAGTAGCTAGCAATACTAGCTTCAGAGTCAGATAAACTTCATGTAAACTTTGTCTCTACACATATTTAGCCAGTGGCCTTGGACAAGGTAAATATCCTAAATCTGTTTCCACAAGGAAAAGTAAGATTAGCTGTGAGGACTGAATGAGACTCCTGGCTACCTCCAGTACTGCATATCAGAATCATGGTAGCTGACACACCAAAAACATCTATTTGAACCCATATTCACTAAAATTGTTAACAAAAGATGAAATTCTGAACTTGTAAAGCCATTTTCTAGGTTTTGCTGCCTACAATCTTATGAAAATACTGCCAAAAAAATGAAAGAAGATATTTCTGTTTTGTCATTTTAAAATATAAATTGATTTTTGGTATCTCTTTTTCTCTACAGATCAAAGTTTTTATTACTCCACTAGTTTGAGAGCTTTCCAGTTGGAAAACCTACTGTTAAGTTCTTCAACTAAAATTATTTTCTCTTACTACATAAAAAGTTCACAATGTGAGACAAATCAACTACTTTGTTTACTTTTGTTTCTTCTTCAGAAATGAGATCAAAAATAACATTTACTAAAAGAGCAAAGGCCAAAACAGTCTCTATGTCCAGACACGAGAACAAAAATTAGCAAGACTTTAAAGGCTATGTGTAAACATAACCTTGAAGAGATAAAAAGCAGGTCCACTCTCTCAGAAGATGTAACCTATTTTCTTTTACCTATATTCATCATTATCTGCCATGTTATCAAAATATTAACTGTACATGCGAGATTGTATAAGGTAATTATTTGTCTAAAAAGCAGGTCTGATAGCTTCATGCTTAGAATATAGAGAACAACAATCAACTTTAGCTCTGATTAAATAGTTAACTTTTAAGATACCTGACATATAATTTATCTCAACCCTTTAAAAGGTAGAGCTTATCAACTCTATTTGTTGAGAAAATGTGATCAAGGAAAACAGTAAAAGAATTTTCTATTTACAAAATACCATCCTATAAAGAGCTCCGCATGTCTATCTTCTCCATCTCCTCCCATTCCTGTGAGGTGGGTGGCAATATTCCGGTTGCCATTTTCACAGGTAAAATGCAATAGCTCAGGGAGCATGATAAGTTACTCCCCTGGTAAACCCACACTTTATGCACTAGCAAGAACAGACTGCTTGAGATTACCACTAGACCATGGACCTCTAGTTTTCTTTACGGTCATCTTTCAACGCATCACATTCCAGAAGGAACTGGGGTCATACATTTTGTTTAAGCTCACAAGTTCAAGAAAGTTTATTGTTATCATTTTTCTAAATTGGGCCTTCAAGCTTTGTCTAGATACCCAAAAGCTAAATTACTTTTTTGTTTACTGTCTGTGCACTGGCATAGTAAATGATGTCATCAGGAATGTACAAAACTCTAAGACAAAGCTGCAGGACCAATAAAAGCAATTTACTTGGGGAAAAGTGCATTTCTTCTTTCCTTTTTTTTTTTAAGTAGCTAATACACAAAGATGACTCATTAAGCCCAAAAGAGGTGACTATGGCATGTAAGGGCTTCTTGTGCAGCCTTCCACAAAGAGACCTGAGTGGCAGCATCAGGCCTCGTCTTCTGTGCATTTTCCTCCAGGCAGAATGTGCATTTGTGTGGCTACATACACAATTATAATCTCCCCTGAAAGGCAATTCCTTCCATATGACAGGCTGAACAGTGGCCTGAGTGCTAGCCTCATGTTGTCCATGCAGTTAACATGCTGAAATACCAGACACATTTAATCTCTCCTTTTTGAAAACCCAAGATGAGACAGAAGAAGAAAGCTAGAAAGAACTCCTCACAGAAAGAAAGGCCAGCCCCGAGAGCCCAAGCTCTTTCTCATGGGCTGAACTTCTTTGTGCTGGCCTACTTGTGTGTCAATTTGCAGGACTTTGGGGCATGAGAACCATGCAGCCGAGTGGTTCTGGCAGCCTCTCCACTTGACAAGCAAAGCCAGAGACATGTGGCCTTTGGTACATTTCACATTCTTTTAAAAGTGTTATTGTTTCAAACATGCCTATTTTAAAATATATAATTTTCCCATTTAGAGAATGTTGTATGTTCCTTGACCACAGGAGGAGTTCTGCCACATAAAATTTTTAAGGCAATAAGGAGCTGGGAGTGGCGGTACACACCTTTAATCCTAGCACTAGGGAGTTAGAAGCAAGAGAAGGAAAAACTTTCCAGATCATCTTCCACTGCAAAGCAAGTTCAAGGTCAGCCTGGGCTACAGGAGCTCTAAACACTGCCCCGTCCCTCCCAGATGTCTCTGTTTACTGGGGTCCAAGAGAGTTATCCCAGGTGAGAAGTCTGAATTTAACAAACACCTGACACACAGGCAGATTTCTGTCTGAGATTACAGAAACTGAATCTTGTGTTTTATCACAATTACCTGTAATCTCAGGGCCAGATAATAGTATTAACAAAACCTTGAGCTACACAATAGGACAGCTGGGAAAAAGGTTCTTACTCTCTCCAAAGAATAGTGCTTTTAAAGGCTAATTCAATGAAGAAAAATAAAGGTCTCTGAAAGTGCCTTTTCAAATAATATTTACTTTTACTGGGCTCCTGTTAATCAAACAAAACTTTGTCAAAAGCTTTTATGAAAAAAATACATTTGAAGATTTCAGCAGTAAGCACTTTGTTTAAAGAAAGGTGCTTAGAAAAAACACAGCTAATGAGATCAGTGATTTGGTAAATTAAGATGTGTTTGGGAAAATCCCTCTTCTCTTTGATAAATCATTAAAATTCTGCTCAGATAAATGTGTTTTGACTTGAAATTCCGATCATAGAATGAGCTATTTCCTAAGGCCACTAAGGAAGTGGTACAGGGGTGGGTGATTCCAACACAGAAAGAGGACCCAGTGATTCATTTATGAGGCTAATCTCACTCTTAATAAAAGCATATCACACTGCCCAACTTAAAGACAGAATTATACAAAGATGCCCCCAAAATGTTTAAATTTTCTTTCCTCCTTAAAACATCAGTTTTTAAAAATGGGTTAAATCTTACTGTTGTGTGACCAAAACGTAGGAAATATGTTATTAACCTAGACACTTACCTTGGGTATAATCAGAGTGTAAAGCCAGAAGGATCCAGAGCACATTTTAATCAGTCATCCTTGTTTTCATCCATCAAAGGAGCGTGGGGGGGGTCTCAGTTATTGCATGGTAAGAATGCAATAGCTATTTATTGGCTTGGATTCCTTTCCCCTATATGTTTTAAAATGTATCCTGCTGCTTAAAGCAGACCATTCAACAATTCAGCTCTTCGTTTAGGCCAACCAGTGTGCTAGATTTTAGAAAGACTTAGAGAAAAGGTTTGCATTGCAGCTTACATTCTAATAAGAAGCAGACAATAACTAAGTACCCAAGAGTGAAAAGAAGGCAACTGGTAAATGTGATTAGAACATACACAGGATGATGAGCTAGAGAAGCTCATGGATGTTTCCTTTGAACTCCTATCAATACTTTTTAAAACCTGAATGACCTACTCAGCTTCTTAGAGCCATTCCCTAAGCAAAAAGAAAAAAGTGATCCCCAACGTTGTTCTTGGACAACACTCCAAGAAAAGATGCTAAAATTACTTGAACATATAGATTATAATCCAGGTCAAAATTTAAAGAGCCATTTCTGGAATAACACTGAAATCACCCTGCAATTTATTTTGGACAAATGGGAATAGACAGGGGTCAGGAACAACATGCCTTAGAATTCATTTGCTCTTTTCTTTTTCCCTCTAACAAAAAGCTTACAGAGCTAACAGATGGATTCCTTGGAAAAGTGGAAGAAAGTGGGTGTAGGCTAAACTTCCAGGAACAACTCACAAAGGACACATTCCAGACTGGGGCCACTACAGGAACAACTTGCAGTCCCTTCTATGACCGAGGAGCTGCTGACCAAACTGGAAAAAAAAGCCATGAACTTATTTTGCTGTCACTCTGTGTTACAGTCATTTGAATGTGCCCCATCTCCCATCTATGGAAGGTTCCTGTGCTAAAAAAACACTTTATATTTCAGCCTTGTTTTCTGTATAGAGAATGAAAGAAGGAAGGAAGAAAGGAAGGAAGGAAAGAAGGGAGGGAGGGAAAGAGGAAAGCAATGATTTTGTGAACATCTCTATAACTATATTAAAGCAACCAATTTTATATGTTATAAATCTAGTTTCCAAAGTTTTACAAAGTCTGTGTAATACCTATATTTTATTTCCTTTCCCTTCTGCAACAACCCCAACACTTTTGGATCCAAAGATTTCAGCTAATGTGTTGTAAAGAGCAATGTTTTTCTAGAATAGGTTGGGTTTGGAAGTCACTATATTTGAAACAAAAGTAAATTTATCATTATTCATCCAAAAGCAAAAAAGAAAATAGTTTTGCCTGGAAGTCAGAGAAGTAAATTTCATATGTCATGATATCAACAAATAGAAAAGATAAGCTTAGAAACACTGAATAATCTTCCACACTGAACAAATCCTATATAAGAACCTTTGTCAAGACTTAAAGAAACTATATTAGGGGTGAAGAGATGGCAGTTAAAGGTGCTTGCTTGAAAGTCTGATATGGCCTAGGTTTGATTCCCCAGTACCCATATAAAGCCAGATGCACAGAGTGGTGTATCTCCAGTACATGCAGGGGCAAGAGGGCCTACATACTCTTTTGAAAAAAATATTTTATGGTGTTGGAGAGATGGCTCAGTAGTCAAGGTGCTAGCCTGCAAAGCCTAACAACGCAAGCTTGATTACCCAGTACCTATGTAAAGCCAGATGCACAAAGTGGCTTATGTATCTGGTGTTATCTATTTTTTATTTATTTATTTATTTATTTTTGGTCTTTCGAGGTAGGGTCTCGCTCTAGTCCAGGCTGACCTGGAATTCACTATGTAGTCTCAGGGTGGCCTTGAACTCACAGAGATCCTCCTACCTCTGCCTCCCTTGTGCTGGGATTAAAGGCATGTGCCACCATGCCCAGCTACTCTTCTTCTTCTTTTCTTTTTTTTTTTGGTTTCTAGTGTTATTTATAGTGGCTAGATGCCCTGATGCACCCATTCTCTCTGTGTCTTTCTGTTTGCAAGTAAATTAACTTAGTAAAAAGAAAAAAGTAAAAGAAACTGTATCAACCTCATGGCCAAAAGGGGCCATATGAGTGACTATGGGATGCTATCTTAGTCCACGCAGTCTAAGTAGCAAACACCAAAACAGGATTAGACATGTAAGAGATCCACTGGAGGAAACGCCCTTGACAGAAAATAAGAAAAGAGCCTGAGAGAGACTGGCAACCACAATGCAGGTCTGTCTCTAATAAAGGAGAAAAAGAAAGGGAAGAGAGAGGAATGGAGAGAGGTACTGAGCAGTACAATAGAAGTCTTCAACTAAAGTCACCCATCAGAGAGACATCCCATCCAAGTAGGCCTGTCCTACTCAGTCACTGAGTGGGAAGTGTGGACTCAGTGTGAACAAGGGGTTGGATTCGGGGGGGGGGGGGATGAAGGAAATAAATCCTCCCTTCCCCCACAGTAGGAAACCTGAAAGACACGTTTTCATGGTTGCCACAGATAGAGTATATATTTTTATTAAAATATAGTAACAGCAAGAGCAGCTAATATTTATTTTACATCTATACAAGTACTCAAAAGGATGTATTCCCCTTCTTGGCACAATACTTGTTACACAGTGTGGAACACAATGCAGCAGTGAGGCTCTGCACTGAATGTTTATATGCCCTGGCTAGCCTCCAACTGTAGCACAGGCTACCCCCAAGCTCCCAAACCTCCTCCCCCTGTCTGTGGAATGATGAGATTACATTCACACCCCATCATAACCAGCTGTATTATCCAATTGTGTAGATGAAGGAACCAAGACACAGAACCAGCAGCTTTTTTACAATCATCCAGTCACCCAAAGCACATAGATTACTGTCAAAAACAAGCTGGGCATGATAGCACATGGCTTTAGTTCCAGCACTTGGGAGACTGTGGTAGAAGGATCACTGTGAGTTCAAGACCAGCCTGGAGCTACAAAGTGAATTCTAGGTCAGTCTGGGCTAGATTGAGACCCTGTCTCAAAAAGACCAAAACAAAATCCAATAAAAGAAAAAGAAGAAAGAAAGAAAGAAAGAAAGAAAGAAAGAAAGAAAGAAAGAAAGAAAGAAAGAAAGAAAGAAAGAAAGAAAGAAAGAAAGAAAGAAAGAAAGAAAGAAAGAAACCCTCTTTCCCTAGTGGTTCAGAAGTTATCTCAATACCTGCCTCTGAGGGATGGGTTCAGTGGCAAGAGAGAACTGGACTATTACCATTCCCTGATCCATCCTGATTCCTAGGATGCCCCCTCATGGGCAGAAGTATTAAATTAAGCCATTGTGGTCAAGTGAACTTACTCTAGAAACCATTATAAACCTATGCAAAAGTTGAGTGCCCCATTTTTGAAGTTGCTTACATTATCTAGAGCATAGTTAGCCATGTGAACACGAATTCAACTACACAATTATAATTCTGCTTCTATCAATAGTTACTCATCTGTAAAATAATGATAACTGAAACTATCTTCATATGTTGTAGGACAATCATAGCTAAAGAGCATTAAGTAAGGGTGGAGGAATTCACACAGGTGCTGGAATGTCCTTCACACCATAGCAAGGCTAGAGCCCTGATGTGATGCAGGTGGTCGCTGTAAGAGAAACACTGGAGAGGCATCTGACATCAGTGGGCCTGGAATTAAACAAAGGTGATACCTATCCTTTGGCTAAAGAACTGGATATCGAAGAACCTGGGTGGAGAATAATTTTTTATGGAGACAAAGTAT